>WNWK01001607.1:0-42500 GCA_009830355.1 Cherax destructor | reverse complement strand
CATCAAGGTTTAAGTTCGCATATGAATTCAGTGTCCCAGTAATATTTAGAAACATGTTTTTAAACGTGGATTTTAACCATTGTTGACCAGTGTTATTAGTCATGGGGAAGCGATAAACCTGTAGGGGTCATACAGTGCCTGGGGAATGGGAGGTAAGCAGGTTTGAGGCGAGAAAGGGGAGGGGGACTCCCACTCCCAAGGAAGACAGGTATCATCATAACGACGACTGAGAGACACAATGACAGATTGAGTCACCTAGGTGGGTGTTGCGGGGTTGCATGTGCAACACATCTTTAAATACGAGCAATTCAATATTGTTGTCACATTTATTTGAACTGTTGTATTCTCATGTAGGTTACTCACACATTTTGTTATATTTTTCTACCTTTGTTCTCTTGTGTTTGTTTTGTATATTTTGTTACCTGTGTAGTTATTGCTTAGTGTTGCTCTTACACTTCTGCTATGTTGTGTACACTCATTTCTTCATTCCTGCTTTTTCTTATCTCTCGTCTGTCTCGTCTCTCCCTCTCTTTCTCCCTCTCTCGTCTCTCCCTCTCGTCTCTCCCTCTTTGTCTCGTCTCTCCCTTTCTCTCCCTCTCATCCCTACGCTTTTTAAAGAAATCTTCCCTTGTTCTCCCTAAAGTACAACATGTGTGTGTGTGTGTGTGTATGTGTGTGTGTGTGTGTGTGTGTGTGTGTACAAACTGTTGTATTAAACACTGGAACTGTTATTATATCACCATAAAACTTGTAGAGCTAAAGAATACGCAATAACCATGTTGTCTCTTACCTTCCCTCCTTCATCTTATCCATCTGCTTCATCCCCCTCCTTCATGTTAGCCACCTGCTTCATCCCCCTCCTTCATCTTAGCCACCTGCTTCATCTCTCTCTTTCATATTAGCCACCTGATTCATCCCTCCTTCATTTGCCCCTGGTCCTCTATCTTAGCACTATTCATCCCCTCCTTCATCTTAGCCATGCTTACTCCTTCATTTAGCCCCTGTATCTCCTTCATCTTATGCCATGACTCATCCTCCTTCATCAGCCACCTGCTTCATCCCCTCACATTTTGCCACCTGCTATCAGTCTCCCTCTTCTGTCTCCCTCTTCTCCCTCCTCATTTGTTCCTATTTCATGTCCTCAATCTGTGAGCTTGGTCAGTTGCACGAACTGTGTCCTCCCAGACATTCAGGTCCTGTTCATCCTTTCCTTCTTCCTTCTCTCCTTCATTTGTCTCCAGCTGTCACTTGCATCATGAGTTTGGGTTGATCAAGAGATGTGTATGCAAGAGCAGTTGGTCAGGTTGATGGCGAATTGTGAGAGTTGATGGTTGTCCAGCAGTGTCGAGAGTTGGTGGTTGATCACGAGTGTAGATTGGTGGTTGTCAGCGAGTTGGTTGTGGTTGATCAGCGAGTGTGTGAGAGTTGGTGTCGTTGAGTTTGCAGCGAGTGTGTGAGAGTTGGGTGACAGATTGAAGTTGATGACGAGTGTGAGAGTTGTGGTTGATCAGCGAGTGTGAGAGTTGGTGGTTGATCGAGTGAGTTGTGTTGATCAGAGTGTAGAGTTGTGGTTGATCAGGATGTGATGAAGTTGATGGTTGATCAGGAGTGTGTGAGAGTTGGTGGTTGATCAGCGAGTGTGAGAGTTGTGGTTGATCAGAGTTGGAGAGTTGTGGTTGATGCAGCGAGTGTGTGAGAGTTGGTGGTTGATGCAGCGAGTGTGAGAGTTGGTGGTTGATGCAGCGAGTGTGTGAGTTGGTGGTTGATCAGCGAGTGTGTGAGTTGGTGGTTGATGCAGCGAGTGTGTGAGAGTTGGTGGTTGATGCAGCGAGTGTGTGAGAGTTGGTGGTTGATGCAGCGAGTGTGTGAGAGTTGGTGGTTGATGCAGCGAGTGTGGAGAGTTGGTGGTTGATGCAGCGAGTGTGTGAGAGTTGGTGGTTGATGCAGCGAGTGTGTGAGAGTTGGTGGTTGATCAGCGAGTGTGTGAGAGTTGGTGGTTGATGCAGCGAGTGTGTGAGAGTTGGTGGTTGATGCAGCGAGTGTGTGAGAGTTGGTGGTTGATGCAGCGAGTGTGTGAGAGTTGGTGGTTGATGCAGCGAGTGTGTGAGAGTTGGTGGTTGATGCAGCGAGGTGTGAGAGTTGGTGGTTGATGCAGCGAGTGTGTGAGAGTTGGTGGTTGATGCAGCGAGTGTGTGAGAGTTGGTGGTTGATGCAGCGAGTGTGTGAGAGTTGGTGGTTGATGCAGCGAGTGTGTGAGAGTTGGTGGTTGATGCAGCGAGTGTGTGAGAGTTGGTGGTTGATGCAGCGAGTGTGTGAGAGTTGGTGGTTGATGCAGCGAGTGTGAGAGTTGGTGGTTGATGCAGCGAGTGTGTGAGAGTTGGTGGTTGATGCAGCGAGTGTGTGAGGTTGGTGGTTGATGCAGCGAGTGTGTGAGAGTTGGTGGTTGATGCAGCGAGTGTGTGAGAGTTGGTGGTTGATGCAGCGAGTGTGTGAGAGTTGGTGGTTGATGCAGCGAGTGTGTGAGAGTTGGTGGTTGATGCAGCGAGTGTGTGAGAGTTGGTGGTTGATGCAGCGAGTGTGTGAGAGTTGGTGGTTGATGCAGCGAGTGTGTGAGAGTTGGTGGTTGATGCAGCGAGTGTGTGAGAGTTGGTGGTTGATGCAGCGAGTGTGTGAGAGTTGGTGGTTGATGCAGCGAGTGTGTGAGAGTTGGTGGTTGATGCAGCGAGTGTGTGAGAGTTGGTGGTTGATGCAGCGAGTGTGTGAGAGTTGGTGGTTGATGCAGCGAGTGTGTGAGAGTTGGTGGTTGATGCAGCGAGTGTGTGAGAGTTGAGTGGTTGATAGCAGCGATGTGTGAGATTGGTGGTTGATGCAGCGAGTGTGTGAGAGTTGGTGGTTGATGCAGCGAGTGTGTGAGAGTTGATGGTTGATGCAGCGAGTGTGTGAGAGTTGATGGTTGATCCAGAGAGTGTGAGAGAGTTGATGGTTGATCCAGAGAGTGTGAGAGAGTTGATGGTTGATCCAGAGAGTGTGAGAGGTTGATGGTTGATCCGAGTGGAGAGTGTGTTGATCAAGTGAGAGTTGATGGTTGATCCAGAGAGTGTGAAGAGTTGATGGTTGATCCAGAGAGTGTGAGAGAGTTGATGGTTGATCCAGAGAGTGTGAGAGAGTTGATGGTTGATCCAGAGAGTGTGAGAGTTGATGGTTGATCCAGAGAGTGTGAGAGAGTTGATGGTTGATCCAGAGAGTGTGAGAGAGTTGATGGTTGATCCAGAGAGTGTGAGAGAGTTGATGGTTGATCCAGAGAGTGTGAGAGAGTTGATGGTTGATCCAGAGAGTGTGAGAGAGTTGATGGTTGATCCAGAGAGTGAGAGAGTTGATGGTTGATCCAGAGATGTGTGAGAGAGTTGATGGTTGATCCAGAGAGTGTGAGAGAGTTGATGGTTGATCCAGAGAGTGTGAGAGAGTTGGTGGTTGATCCAGAGAGTGTGAGAGAGTTGGTGGTTGATCCAGAGAGTGTGAGAGAGTTGGTGGTTGATCCAGCGAGTGTGAGAGAGTTGGTGGTTGATCCAGCGAGTGTGTGAGAGTTGGTGGTTGATCCAGCGAGTGTGGAGAGTTGATGGTTGATCCAGAGTGTGAGAGAGTTGATGGTTGATCCAGAGAGTGTGGAGAGTTGATGGTTGATCCAGGAGTGTGTGAGAGATTGGTGGTTGATCCAGCGAGTGTGTGAGTGAGGTTGATGGTTTGATCCAGCGAGTGTGGAGAGTTGGTGGTTGATCCAGCGAGTGTGTGAGAGTTGGTGGTTGATCCAGCGAGTGTGTGAGAGTTGGTGGTTGATCCAGCGAGTGTGAGAGAGTTGGTGGTTGATCCAGCGAGTGAGTGAGAGTTGGTGGTTGATCCAGCGAGTGTGAGAGTTGGTGGTTGATCCAGCGAGTGTGTGAGAGTTGGTGGTTGATCCAGCGAGTGTGTGAGAGTTGGTGGTTGATTCAGCAACTGTATGAAAGAGTATATAGTTGAATACCACACTCTTGAATCTTTTGTCTGTTAGTTTATATATAAGAGTACAACACACTCATTCTTCTGTCTCTTCTTGTTGTGTTCTCTTCTGGAGGTGTTTAAGGGTATTCCCTATATTGTTCTCTGTTGGTTCACCCCTTATAGGCGGTCTCTTTCCTCTAAGTCAGTGCTTAACCAGCCGGGCTGTGGCTCATACGTTGGATTACGTGCTGCCGGCAGTAACAGCCTTGTTGATCAGACCCTGATCCACTTCGAGGCCTGGTCATGGATCGGGTTGCGGGGGCGTTAATCCCCGGAACACCCTCCAGGTAGGTAGCTCCATTTCTCTACTGCTTCTTTCTCCTTTCCTATGTCTCCCTGTGTAAATTGTGAGGTCTCAGGTTTAATTGTCTTCTCATCACTTATTTTCTTGATTTATACAGAATTCACAATAGTCTTCTCGTTCACTTACTCTCCTATCCTTAGAAAAAAATAATTCACATTAGTTTGTCCTGTTTCTTAATTTTTTTTTATTTTTGCTCCTCTTGCCTTCGTATTTTCCTCTCAGGTTTTCTTTGTTCATTTCAGCTGAACACCATGAGAGCTCTGTGCCTCGTGTTCACTTCTTGTCCATCAAAGTTTCCCTCTCCATCTTTGATACCTCAGGTCATTAATAATTTGTATTTTCTTGTTCCTTATTGTTAGTTGTCCACATCCTATATACGTGTGCGTAGGGCAATGCAGGTGTGAGTGGTTGTATGGTGATGTAGGTGTGTGTGAGAGTGGGTGTATGGTGATGTAGGTGTGTGTGTGCGAGAGTGGGTGTATCTAGGCGCCAGACTGGTGGCTGACGTGGTGTGTGGGCGTCTTTCTTCAGGTTGTAGTTTTTGTTGTTCCCGCCGCCACCACCAGCGTCCTCTTCCTCCTCCAAGGTTTGTGGGTCCATGGCAAGTGTTAGCTGCAAGTGTGTGCGTATATCTCATGGGTCGTAGCAAGTGTTACTTCGATATCTAGTGGGTCGTAACAAGTGTTCGATATCTAATGGGTCGTAGCAAGTGTTTCTTCGATATCTAGTGGGTCGTAGCAAGTGTTCGATATCTAGTGGGTCATAGCAAGTGTTCGATATCTAGTGGGTCGTAGCAAGGGTTCGATATCTAGTGGGTCGTAGCAAGTGTTCGATATCTAGTGGGTCATAGCAAGTGTTCGATATCTAGTGGGTCATAGCAAGTGTTCGATATCTAGTGGGTCATAGCAAGTGTTCGATATCTAGTGGGTCATAGCAAGTGTTCGATATCTAGTGGGTCGTAGCAAGTGTTCGATATCTAGTGAGTCGTAGCAAGTGTTCGATATCTAGTGGTCTGAGTGTTCGATATCAGTGTCGTGCAAGTGTTCGATATCTAGTGGTCGTAGCAAGTGTTCGATATCTAGTGGTCTAGCAAGTGTTCGATATCTAGTGGGTCGTAGCAAGTGTTCGATATCTAGTGGTCGTAGCAAGTGTTCGATATCTAGTGGGTCATAGCAAGTGTTCGATATCTAGTGGTCATAGCAAGTGTTCGATATCTAGTGGGTCATAGCAAGTGTTCGATATCTAGTGGGTCGTAGCAAGTGTTCGATATCTAGTGGGTCATAGCAAGTGTTCGATATCTAGTGGGTCATAGCAAGTGTTCGATATCTAGTGGGTCATAGCAAGTGTTCGATATCTAGTGGGTCTAGCAAGTGTTCGATATCTAGTGGGTCGTACAAGTGTTCTGATATCTAGTGGGTCATGCAGTGTTCGATATCTAGTGGGTCATAGACAAGTGTTCGATATCTAGTGGGTCATAGCAAGTGTTCGATATCTAGTGGGTCATACAAGTGTTCGATATCTAGTGGTCATAGCAAGTGTCGATATCTAGTGGTCATAGCAAGTGTTCGATATCTAGTGGGTCGTAGCAAGTGTTCGATATCTAGTGGGTCATAGCAGTGTTCGATATCTAGTGGGTCAAGAAGTGTTCGATATCTAGTGGGTCGTAGCAAGGGTTCGATATCTAGTGGGTCGTAGCAAGTGTTCGATATCTAGTGGGTCATAGCAAGTGTTCGATATCTAGTGGGTCATAGCAAGTGTTCGATATCTAGTGGGTCATAGCAAGTGTTCGATATCTAGTGGGTCATAGCAAGTGTTCGATATCTAGTGGGTCTAGCAGTGTTCGATATCTAGTGGGTCATAGCAAGTGTTCGATATCTAGTGGGTCTAGCAAGTGTCGATATCTAGTGGGTCGTAGCAAGGGTTCGATATCTAGTGGGTCGTAGCAAGTGTTCGATATCTAGTGGGTCGTAGCAAGTGTTCGATATCTAGTGGGTCGTAGCAAGGGTTCGATATCTAGTGGGTCGTAGCAAGTGTTCGATATCTAGTGGGTCGTGCAAGTGTTCGATATCTAGTGGTCGTAGCAAGGGTTCGATATCTAGTGGGTCGTAGCAAGTGTTCGATATCTAGTGGGTCGTAGCAAGTGTTCGATATCTAGTGGGTCGTAGCAAGTGTTCGATATCTAGTGGGTCGTAGCAAGTGTTCGATATCTAGTGGGTCATAGCAAGTGTTCGATATCTAGTGGGTCGTAGCAAGGGTTCGATATCTAGTGGTCTAGCAAGTGTTTCGATATCTAGTGGGTCGTAGCAAGGGTTCGATATCTAGTGGGTCGTAGCAAGTGTTCGATATCTAGTGGGTCGTTGCAAGTGTTCGATATCTAGTGGGTCGTAGCAAGTGTTCGATATCTAGGGGTCTAGCAAGTGTTCGATATCTAGTGGGTCGTAGCAAGTGTTCGATATCTAGTGGTCGTAGCAAGTGTTTCTTCGATATCTAGTGGGTCGTAGCAAGTGTTCGATATCTAGTGGGTCATAGCAAGTGTTCGATATCTAGTGGGTCGTAGCAAGTGTTCGATATCTAGTGGGTCGTAGCAAGTGTTCGATATCTAGTGGGTCGTAGCAAGTGTTCGATATCTAGTGGGTCATAGCAAGTGTTCGTATCTAGTGGTCGTAGCAAGTGTTCGATATCTAGTGGGTCGTAGCAAGTGTTCGATATCTAGTGGGTCGTAGCAAGTGTTCGTTATCTAGTGAGTCGTAGCAAGTGTTCGTTATCTAGTGAGTCGTAGCAAGTGTTCGATATCTAGTGGGTCGTAGCAAGTGTTCGTATCTAGTGGGTCTAGCAAGTGTTCGTTATCTAGTGAGTCGTAGCAAGTGTTCGTTATCTAGTGGGTCGTAGCAAGTGTTCGTTATCTAGTGGGTCGTAGCAAGTGTTCGTTATCTAGTGAGTCGTAGCAAGTGTTCGTTATCTAGTGAGTCGTAGCAAGTGTTCGTTATCTAGTGAGTCGTAGCAAGTGTTCGTTATCTAGTGAGTCGTAGCAAGTGTTCGTTATCTAGTGAGTCGTAGCAAGTGTTCGTTATCTAGTGAGTCGTAGCAAGTGTTCGTTATCTAGTGAGTCGTAGCAAGTGTTCGTTATCTAGTGAGTCGTAGCAAGTGTTCGTTATCTAGTGAGTCGTAGCAAGTGTTCGATATCTAGTGGGTCGTAGCAAGTGTTCGTTATCTAGTGGGTCGTAGCAAGTGTTCGTTATCTAGTGAGTCGTAGCAAGTGTTCGTTATCTAGTGAGTCGTAGCAAGTGTTCGTTATCTAGTGGGTCGTAGCAAGTGTTCGATATGTAGTGGGTCGTAGCAAGTGTTCGATATCTAGTGGGTCGTAGCAAGTGTTCGTTATCTAGCGAGTCGTAGCAAGTGTTCGTTATCTAGTGAGTCGTAGCAAGTGTTCGTTATCTAGTGGGTCGTAGCAAGTGTTCGATATGTAGTGGGTCGTAGCAAGTGTTCGATATCTAGTGGGTCGTAGCAAGTGTTCGATATCTAGTGGGTCGTAGCAAGTGTTCGATATCTAGTGGGTCGTAGCAAGTGTTAGATATCTAGTGGGTCGTAGCAAGTGTTCGATATGTAGTGAGTCGTAGCAAGTGTTTCTTCGATATTTCATTGAATAAGGAGACACTTGTGCAAGACTAGAGTATATTTATTGTGGGAATGTTTTCACAATAAAGATACCCAAGTGTTGCACAAGTTGTCACTCATTCTTCGACTTGCCACTTTTCTAAGCCATTTATATATCTTCATCTCTTGGTGTTCGATTTTCTAATCCATTTATATATGTTCTTGTGATGGTGTTAAGCGCACGTAGTGTAGCGCATCATTCAACACGAAAGTAATAAATTTAATATATCTGGTATTAATTAAATCTGACGTTAGATGAATTGGCTGAGATTAAGTTAAACAATTAGCAAGCATGTCACTGGTATTATTCATTATAACAATGTTAATGTTAGTTTATTTTGAGTAATTAAAATACAATCGACCCTTGTTAATGTTGGTGAAAATCTTGACAGTGTCCGCCATCAATGTACACGAAACTTTTTTTTTTTTACGCAGTTCAGTGAGTTGCGTCGATTTTACTGAAATAAAATTTTTGATGACCTGAACAAGGCACTGTATGGCCTGTACAGGTTTAGCGCTTCCCCATGAACTGAATACTACTACTACTGATGCTACTGATACTACTACTACTGCTGCTGCTGCTGCTAGAACTGTTACTACTACCAATCACTACCCATCCACTTACCTACCACCACCACCACCACCACCACCACTATTATTACTGAGTAATAATAATATAGGCTGAGAGAGAGAGAGAGAGAGGGGAGGGAGGGTCTGGAAAGAGGGGGAGGAGGGAGGGAGAGAGGGGGCTTAAGATAGGCTGACACAGGTAACAGACGGGTTGTAGCAAGTGGCTGCTGGAGTTCAGTCACAACTTGTTCAAAATATTAGTGTGTGGAAGAGGAGACGGAAAGCTGGAGACAAGAACACTACCTCGTGAAGTTACAAACGTCAGAAAAAGACAGAATCTGGAGACTTAACACTCCATCTATATTACTGGAGGTACACAACTGTCGCTAGCGGTACGCATCATCGTAGTCAGAGCAGGTACACTTCAGAAAAACAAATAAGAAGTCATGCATGTCTGGTTTGCTTGACCTTGCTTGTCTTCTCACAAAGATCAAGGTCAAACTGGTATAGGTCACCAAACGGGGAAAGATAAGAGGAATGACAGTACCGGAGTAAACCATGTTGAAAGCGCGCACATCCTGGCTGCCAGGACTGAGACTGGTGCTGGTACCGTTGGTTCAGCGCTCATAGCGGCGAGTCTGTAGGTGGTGGTGCTGTTTTGGACACCGTATTGGTCCTGGTATTGGTGATGCTGGTGCTGGTGACGCTGGTGGTTCTAGGGTTTGTGTAGTGTGGTACTAGTGAAGCTGGTGGCAGGACTGGTGCTAGTGTTACTGTCAGTGTTGTTTCTAGATCTGGTACAGATCCAGAAATTACACCAGCTGGGAACTCGGAGCACCAAAACTACGTCCGGCGGAAACGTGAAAAGTGCAAATTCTGTTCTTTGTGCATGTGTAAATATGGTCCTCCTGCGACTAACAATAAAGTAACTTACACGTACAACCATCCCAAGAAGTGTCAGAATCTCCTGACCGTAAATGAAGGACAGTGTTATAATTTAAACTGTCAGGACTACCACAAGAAGGTTGCCAGACAAATAAAGCCTTATGCACATGCAAACTATAATCTTGCAACCCACAGCGATTTTATTAGTGTCAGTCAGTGAAAAAGAATGGAAAGAAATATTAAAAATATATCACCACTAGCAATGTATAATCTTTTGTATTTGTATCAGTAATATTATCAGAGTCAAATGCAGTGTTTGCAGTCTTCACAGGGACCTGCATGAAAGGCTGTTGTTTTGATAATGAATTATGGATTCCTGAGTACAAAATGTTTAGATGCGACTGGAAAAAACAGGCAATAAGAAGTTGGCCTATATGTTAAAAAAGTCGCTCATGTGCACTGAATTACTGTAATGTAGTCGAAGTCCTGACGGTTAAAATCTAAGAACGTAACCTGGTTGTTGTGCTTGTGTAGTAATCACTAGCTGCAACTTAATATCAGTAATTCAATATGGACCAGCTATTAGAGATGAGCGATGTCTTGAAAGCCTATCGAACCTGGTCTCAAATATCTTGTTGCTTGGTGACTTTGATTTGAGACATCTTAATGGAATAATTTAGGAAGGACTGTGATCAGTGAGTCTCCTCAAGCTAGCCTGGAGGAAGTCTCACATAACAGAATTACTGAACTTCTGCAATAAATTCACCTTAAGCCAGCAGATTGCTAAACCGACCAGACTGGGACACACCCTAGATCTTATATTGGTATTTACGAGGACTCAATCAGGGATATTTCTGAGATAATGACTACCATCTCAGACCACAACATAATTGACGCCTAGATCAGAGAAAGACGAATTTAATTTCAGCAACATGAATATCAGCTGGGATCAATTAAATAAGTTAGGAAGACTACATGACCACCAGGGATCTAAACCAGTTTCTCCAGAGGATGTGCGCATTGACGCTCGAAGTATGCTTCAGACCCACACCTCTCTGGCTAAGGAGATGATGATGCAAACGAAAGAGAGAGAGGATGGAGAGGCGCTCCCTCTGTAAGTGAAGACGACATATAACAGAGCTTCTCCAAGGCAGCAGACTCTGAAGCACGAAAGGAGATTCTGATTAGGGAACTGATAAGCATCAAGTACAAACTGATTTTTTCATATAGTCCAGGAAAGACGGAGGGAGTAAAGAGCCATAAATAAAACTAGAAGGAATGCTAAATATTTTCCGTACATAACATCTAGGGCGAAAATTATCCACAATTCGGCATTTACTTAACAGGGCTGGATCATAAACTGATGATGATAAAAAATATGAGTGAAATACAGTATGACTGTGTTCAGTGAAGCACTCATCAGTCTGCAGATTGAAGAACCCAAACGAGTTTTTCATGACTGAGACTCAAAACACAGTCACCGTCTCTACAATTTCTAATGCAGCTCGCTACCCAGTTGACTTGGAAGAAGCAGTGGACAGCATGCCCATCTATTCTGCCCCACAACCACACTCGTGGAATTTTATATTTATCAAAAAATTGTAAAAAAAAAAAAAACTCCCTCAGGCCTTTTAGTATCATAGGAAAGGAGCCTGGACACAGGTGCTGTCCCATAGTCATTGAAAACCACTAATATTGATCCACTTCTCATAGGTGGCAGTATAGCAGTTGCCAAAAACCATGAACCAGTAGTGCGGGTATGTGGACCAGCGGGCTGCTCGCAGCAACAGCCTAATTGACCAGGCAAGCATCAGACAAGCTGCTCTGCCACAGTAGGAAAACTCGAAACCCATCATGTGTATATCAGAACCTTTGAATGGGTCCTAAGAAACCCATCATGTGTATATCAGAACCTTTGAATGGGTCCTAAGAAACCCATCATGTGTATATCAGAACCTTTGAATGGGTCCTAAGACACCCATCATGTGTTTATCAGAACCTTTGAATGGGTCCTAAGACACCCATCATGTGTTTATCAGAACCTTTGAATGGGTCCTAAGAAACAAGATCGCCAGTTACATAGCATCAGGAAACTTGAACAAACCAGGTCAGCATGGGTCTGAAGCAGCTCTACTGCCTTTCACAACTGCTGGACCATTAGTCTTGTTTTATGACCTCCATAGTTTGATTTATTATTTTTTACAAATTTATTAATAGTCTTAACTGGAAGGACAATACTTGTAGGAGATTACATAATTTATAAAATAAATGGCAATTGTATAGTTGTAAATGAGTCAGTGTATATAATTTATGAAGTTACAAACAGATTAATGCAATATAGATACCTGAAAATTATTGCAGCAGATATGCATATAAGAAGGTAAGTACAATTATTATTTTATGTATAAAACTTCGTAGAAAAACTATATCTGATTGAATGGAATAGAAACCTATGATGCAATATATGCAAGTATAAAACAATTGAATGATGATGAAAGTTTTTCTTTTTCGGGCCACCCTGCCTTGGTGGGAATCGGCCGATGTGTTAATAAAAAAAAAAAAAAACAATTGCAGAAACAAGAAGTACACGAGGATGGATAATAGATGAAAAGTCAAGAAGCAGGTTTAAAGATGTTTGAATATAGACTAATATATATATATATATATATATATATATATATATATATATATATATATATATATATATATATATTAAATGCATGGGTAACTAAAGAAAGCAGTACGGTTGGCTTCCCAGGCACAAGCAGATGACGATGGTGAGCAGCTGGTCACTACGACGGTTGTGAGCAGCTGGCCACTACGACGGTGGTGAGCAGCTGGCCACTACGACGGTGGTGAGCAGCTGGCCACTACGACGGTGGTGAGCAGCTGGCCACTACGACGGTGGTGAGCAGCTGGCCACTACGACGGTGGTGAGCAGCTGGCCACTACGAGGTGGTGAGCAGCCACTACGACGGTGCAGTGTAGCGTGGAGCTGGCCACTACGACGGTGGTGAGCAGCTGGCCACTACGACGGTAGGTGCGGCCAAGCGTGGTGAGCACGGGTTACTGACTTAGCTCTGCCCAGGCGTGGAGAGCCGTTGCTAGTACTGAACTTACCTGCCCAGGCTGGCACCGATTGAGCAGCTGCCACTGAAGCACGTTGCTAGTACTGAACTTAGTCCTGCCCAGGGCGTGAGAGAAGCACCGTTGCTAGTACTGTAACTTAGCCTGCCCAGGGCGTGAGAGAGCACCGTTGCTAGTACTGTAACTTAGCCTGCCCAGGGCGTGAGAGAAGCACCGTTGCTAGTACTGAACTTAGCCTGCCCAGGGCGTGAGAGAAGCACCGTTGCTAGTAGCCTCCCAGGCGTGAAGAGCACCGTTGCTAGTAGCCTGCCCAGGGCGTGAGAGAAGCACCGTTGCTAGTACTGTAACTTAGCCTGCCCAGGGCGTGAGAGAAGCACCGTTGCTAGTACTGTAACTACCTGCCCAGGGCGTGAGAGAAGCACCGTTGCTAGTACTGTAACTTAGCCTGCCCAGGGCGTGAGAGAAGCACCGTTGCTAGTACTGTAACTTAGCCTGCCCAGGGCGTGAGAGAAGCACCGTTGCTAGTACTGTAACTTAGCCTGCCCAGGGCGTGAGAGAAGCACCGTTGCTAGTACTGTAACTTAGCCTGCCCAGGGCGTGAGAGAAGCACCGTTGCTAGTACTGTAACTTAGCCTGCCCAGGGCGTGAGAGAAGCACCGTTGCTAGTACTGTAATTTAGCCTGCCCAGGGCGTGAGAGAAGCACCGTTGCTAGTACTGTAACTTAGCCTGCCCAGGGCGTGAGAGAAGCACCGTTGCTAGTACTGTAACTTAGCCTGCCCAGGGCGTGAGAGAAGCACCGTTGCTAGTACTGTAATTTAGCCTGCCCAGGGCGTGAGAGAAGCACCGTTGCTAGTACTGTAACTTAGCCTGCCCAGGGCGTGAGAGAAGCACCGTTGCTAGTACTGTAACTTAGCCTGCCCAGGGCGTGAGAGAAGCACCGTTGCTAGTACTGTAACTTAGCCTGCCCAGGGCGTGAGAGAAGCACCGTTGCTAGTACTGTAACTTAGCCTGCCCAGGGCGTGAGAGAAGCACCGTTGCTAGTACTGTAACTTAGCCTGCCCAGGGCGTGAGAGAAGCACCGTTGCTAGTACTGTAACTTAGCTAAAGATTTATTTTGGTTAAACTTGTATACATCAGCAGTGTGCTGCTACACTATTCTATATGATGGTTACACAGTAGGAACAAACGCTAGCTATGTTGCCTAGTCATATTCCATCACAATAAAATGGGTCAGTAGTGTCAGCCTGAGCTGGAGGACGTCAGTAGTGTCAGCCTGAGCTGGAGGACGTCAGTAGTGTCAGCCTGAGCTGGAGGACGTCAGTAGTGTCAGCCTGAGCTGGAGGACGTCAGTAGTGTCAGCCTGAGCTGGAGGACGTCGTAGTGTCAGCCTGAGCATGAGGACGTCAGTAGTGTCAGCCTGAGCTGGAGGACGTCAGTAGTGTCAGCCTGAGCTGGAGGACGTCAGTAGTGTCAGCCTGAGCTGGAGGACGTCAGTAGTGTCAGCCTGAGCTGGAGGACGTCAGTAGTGTCAGCCTGAGCTGGAGGACGTCAGTAGTGTCAGCCTGAGCTGGAGGACGTCAGTAGTGTCAGCCTGAGCTGGAGGACGTCAGTAGTGTCAGCCTGAGCTGGAGGACGTCAGTAGTGTCAGCCTGAGCTGGAGGACGTCAGTAGTGTCAGCCTGAGCTGTCACCCAGCAGAGCAAAATTTACTATGACTTGGTAATTCCCATCTCTCAGTGTAGTCTATCCCATACACAGGATTTTTTTTCTTATGAAGAGATCTCCATCGTCCCAGAGCTGGCGTAAGAAACTTATGTATAGGAGACATTGATGTGTTGGGATTAAATTTAAATTTTACTGATGAAGTGGCTAGTTTATTGTGCCCCCATCCATCCTGTGGACGGTACCGCAAGAACATATAGATGCACAAAAGGCCTAGGAACTAGGCCCCAAAGGGGTTAACTGGAGTACATCTGTATTTATATCTGCAGTTGACTTATCTGTTGCAAGCAAATTTAGGATATGTTAAGTAAAGGACACAATTCAACTAATGTGACATTTTATTGTGGCAACGTTTCGCTCTCCAGGAGCTTTCTCAAGCCGTTACAAGCGATAAATGGACATAGTTGGTATATATATCTGTCAAGGTGAGGTGAAAACACTAGTGTTTCACCTCACCTTGACAATATATATACCAACTATGTCCATTTATCGCTTGTAACGGCAACCCGAAACGTTGCCACTAAGTCATTGTAGTGTCCTTAACATATTGTCGGTAATTCTACCAATATTATTACAAATTTAGGATATTTGCTCAGTATCTCTAGTATCTTATTTTCATTAACAAGATACCTTTACATATCATATAGGTTGTTATACTGTCTTTGTATTCGTCAATAAGTCTACAATAAAACACGATCAAGAAAGTGACTACAAGGTTAACCACATAACTATGCATTTTGTTTGAGTATCATCCGTGAGTCTGCCAAACTACCAGAAGTACTTGTGACCAAGCCTAAGCCTGGCTACTAAATCATCATTCACTCTGTTCACACTGCAAGTTGCGTTCATGTTATAATGAGTGATAGTGTACTCAGGCTTTTATCTGCATTACTATGTCTACTAGACACAGATACACCATAATTATATTTTGCATTTTCCTTCAGTACTTTCTTTGGCTAATTTATCAACTTTATCATGGAGTAATTCAGTGCGTAATGTAATACATAGCAATGGTATGTTAATTCCATTTCCTCTATATCTGGCTTCTCTAATGGGCATGTTGTTAGTCATCAAGAAACTTCAATGACGACATAGAATCAGTAATACTCAGAGTCAAGCTCAGTGTCATAAGTTAACTTTAGTGCCATTACGATTTCAAACAATTCTGTTTGCAGTGTAGATGCCCAGTTGTCAATATGTTTGCTAGAGTTCTTATCTAGGGAGGTGACAACAAGAGCAGATGCAGCCCTCCCAGTAGACTCCCGCTTAGATCCTTCAGTATATATAATTTGTGGCATGAGAAAATTCTTGAGCAGTTGTTGTTGCAAGTGACTTTAAGATGGAATTACTAATGATGAGCTTCTTGGGTGAGATTTTAAGATATGTGACATTAAGTAGATACATCTTCCATGGAGGGGTAAAATGCTCGTGTTGTCTACAGTGATACAGTTCGTGCAAGTTAGTAAACTTAATATAATTGCATGTTTTCACAACCCATTTATGTCATGTTTATTCACTTCTAGATATTTAATAAGATTTATAATGACATTGTCAGGTTCGCTTCTTAACATTGTAAAACCAAGTATAATGTTAATCTCAGTAATTCTATTAATGATACTAGAAACACTAAGCTCCTTCCTAATATTAAGAACTTGATAGATTTAGGCCAGCCAAGAATAATTCTGAGGGGCTTCCTTCTGCATTAGCTCCAAGGACCTGAGAAAAAATTTCCTAGCTAACACTAACATAGGCGCAACATAATTAGTGATCTAATATAGGATGTGTACATCATTCTCACTCACTATTGTCATATTAGCACCATACTTAGGGTTGTAGATAGCAACATGTTTGTGAGGGAGGGGAAATTGGCTGAGATTGGGAGAAGTCTGGAGTGGGAGGATTGGATCAGTGGTGGAAGACACATGTGGCATTGCTCTAAGTACTTAACTTAAACTGTTTCGAACACAACATATCCCAGCCTAACTTAGTATAATGTGTGCCCTCGTCTAGCCTAGCTTAACCTCCCTCTCCCTCTCCCTCCTGATATTTGAAGTTTCACTTGGTTTTGTTTCATGGGGAAAGTCAATCTTACAAGTTTAATTAAGTTATTACTGCGTGCACACTACGCCGCACGGGTTGATAGGCAGTGTGTTGGTAGTGTACACGACACACTGGAAGACGGACTCTGATGAGGAAGGAAACCTATGGGATTACATTGATGAAGTTGATGCTGTTGCTGACGTTGGTGATGTAGTTGATGCTGACGTTGATTGTGATGAAGTTGATGCTGCTGCTGACGTTGATGGTGATGAAGTTGATGCTGCTGCTGACGTTGATGGTGATGCTGCTGCTGCTGACATTGATGGTGATGAAGTTGATCCCGAAAATAATGAAGTTGATGATGATAAATCTGATTTTTCTTACCATAATAAAGTTGTAAATATGAAAGTCGCCGTTTTTCAAGTCATTGTTTATATTTGTCAGGTTGTGTTTACATAAAGTGGTGACGTTGTGTCAGCAGTATTAAGTAGCATCATTAATAGTAGTCAGCTGACCTTTACGTACACTGGGGAAATCGCCCTTATGTACAAGTGGTGAGTTCTTACTGTTTTACAGTCCTAAAGTCGTATTAAGTTAATCGAGAAGACTTATTGTACTTAATAATAATAATAATAATAATAATAATATAATAATATTTTTATTTACTACAAGTACATGTACAAGGTATACAGGCCTAGCTGACATCAATGACATACTACTATATAGAAAGCCACTTGTTATGCTGAGCATTTCCCGCAAATTAGGTCAATTTTGTCCCAGGATGCGACCCACACCGTTTACACTGTTGAAGTCGCCGTTCACACTGTTGAAGTCAGAGTAATAGTGCAGGTCCTTTTTATTGTGAAGTTACTTAACAAGTTTACGTAGTGTGTGTTGTTGTTTCATGTAGGAAGTGTTCTTGTTGTCTGGGTCTACAGATGAACAAAGACAGGACGAGGAGGAATCAATTCATTACTGAACTTGCAAACTAAGCCATCTCAGGCTTGGTTTATTGACGGAATTGAGTTTAAAGCCTATCGACTACACGAGGGTCATTAAGGCTGTATGTAACTTTCGGTACCTAGAAGAGTGATTAAACTGTGTATATGTCCTGAGAGCCATACACCTCTGGGTGTATACTCGTATACAGAGACATACTCTTGTGAAGTGACCTGACCTTCGTCTTCTCTCCTGACCTCTTCACCTTTCCTACGAATATATTTTCATTGTGTTTCTTGTCTTCTGCCTTGTTAGGTTCTGTCACATGGGACGTTGTACCGTAGGGTGTTTGTCCTCTGTCCCTGGACCAGTAACTCTTCTCTTCTCTTCAACTTGTGAACCTCCGCCGCCGCCGCCGCCGCTGCTGTTTCTTCATTACTGCAACACTATCTGCCATCATTTTTCCATAGTTTTCCACTTGTACCACTTCTGTCACTTAATTCTACCTCTACCACTGTTATTACTTCTACTACTACTTGTGTCACTACTACCACTACTTCCATTTTCAATCTGTTACTAGTACTACCGCTGCTAATTATATTCTGGCCTCGCTTCAGTATGATTCATCAGTGGTGTAAGTCAGTACTTTCCTTGTAAGTCAGAGTTATTTGTGAAATGGTGTATTGTCTTGTGCTGTCAACACACACACACATATACATAAATTATTGTAGTGCTGTAGTTTGAAAACATTAAATTAACATTACGGATTATGACAGAAAAACGAGCTATTAAAATGATTTCAGTTGTAAATCATTAATAATAATCATACCGTGTGCAATAGCAACACACAACAGTCTAGAGACTTCTCAAGAGGAGACGAGGGAGTGTGTGGGAGGCCTGGTGAGTAGGAGGGAGTGTGTGGGAGGCCTGGTGAGTAGGAGGGAGTGTGTGGGAGGCCTGGTGAGTAGGAGGGAGTGTGTGGGAGGCCTGGTGAGTAGGGGGGAGTGTGTGGGAGGCCTGGTGAGTAGGAGGGAGTGTGTGGGAGGCCTGGTGAGTAGGAGGGAGTGTGTGGGAGGCCTGGTGAGTAGGGGAGTGTGGGAGGCCTTGAGTAGGGGTGGGGAGGCCGGAGTAGGGAGGTGGGAGGCCTTGATGGGGAGGTGTGAGGCCGGAGTAGGAGGAGTGTGTGGGAGGCCGGAGAGGAGGAGTGTGTGGAGGCCTGGTGAGTAGGAGAGTGTGTGGAGGCCTGGTGAGGGGGGAGTGTGTGGGAGGCCGGTGAGTAGGGGATGTGTGGGAGGCCTGGTAGTAGGGAGTGTGTGGGAGGCCGGGAGGGGAGTGTGTGGAGGCCTGGTGAGTAGGAGTGTGTGGGAGGCCTGGTGAGTAGGGGAGGAGTGTGTGGGTGTGGAGCCTGGTGAGTAGGGAGTGTGTGGGAGGCCTGGTGAGTAGGGGAGTGTGTGGAGGCCTGGTAGTAGGGGAGTGTGTGGGAGGCCGTGGTAGGGGAGTGTGGAGGCCTGGTGAGTAGGGGAGTGTGTGGGAGGCCTGGTAGTAGGGAGTGTGTGGGAGGCCTGGAGTAGGGGGGGAGGTGTGAGGGAGGGGTGTGGAGGTGTGGGGAGGGGGGCCTGGTGAGTAGGAGGGTGTGTGGGAGGCCTGGTGAGTAGGGGAGGTGTGGGAGGCCTGGTGAGTAGGGGAGTGTGTGGAGGCTGGTGGTGAGGGGAGTGGTGGGAGGCCTGGTAGTAGGGGAGTGAGTGTAGGCCTGGGAGGAGGAGTGGTGGGAGGCCTGGAGTAGGGGGAGTGTGTGGGAGGCCTGGTAGTAGGGGGAGTGTGTGGAGGCCGGGAGTAGGGGGAGGTGTGGGAGGCCTGGTAGTAGGGAGTGTGTGGGAGGCCTGGTGAGTAGGGGGAGTGTGTGGAGGCCTGGTGAGTGGGGAGTGTGTGGGAGGCCTGGTGTAGGAGGAGTGTGGAGGCCGTGAGTAGGAGGGATGTGTGGAGGCCTGGTAGTAGGGAGTGTGGGAGGCCTGGTGAGTAGGAGGGAGTGTGTGGAGGCCTGTGAGTAGGAGGGAGTGTGTGGGAGGCCTGGTGAGTAGGGGGAGTGTGGAGGCCTGGTGAGTAGGGGAGGGGGGAGGCCTGGTGAGTAGGAGGGAGTGTGGAGGCCTGGTGAGTAGGGGGAGTGTGTGGGAGGCCTGGTGAGTAGGGGGAGTGTGTGGGAGGCCTGGTGAGTAGGGGGAGTGTGGGAGGCCTGGTGAGTAGGGGGAGTGTGTGGGAGGCCTGGTGAGTAGGGGAGTGTGGAGGCCTGGTGAGTAGGAGGGTGTGGGAGGCTGAGTGGAGTGTGTGGGAGGCCTGGTGGTAGGGGAGTGTGTGGGAGCCTGGTGGTAGGGGGAGTGTGTGGGAGGCCTGGTGAGTAGGAGGGAGTGTGTGGGAGGCCTGGTAGTAGGAGGGAGTGTGTGGAGGCCTGGTGAGTAGGGGGAGTGTGTGGGAGGCCTGGTAGTAGGGGGAGTGTGGGAGGCCTGGTAGTAGGAGGGAGTGTGTGGGAGGCCTGGTGAGTAGGAGGAGTGTGTGGGAGGCCTGGTAGTAGGGGAGTGTGTGGGAGGCCTGGTAGTAGGGAGTGTGTGGGAGGCCTGGTGAGTAGGGGGAGTGTGTGGGAGGCCTGGTGAGTGGGGAGGTGTGGGAGGCCTGGTGGTAGGGGGAGTGTGTGGGAGGCCTGGTGAGTAGGGGGAGTGTGTGGGAGGCCTGGTGAGTAGGGGAGTGTGTGGGAGGCCTGGTGGTAGGGGAGTGTGTGGGAGGCCTGGTGAGTAGGAGGGTGTGTGGGAGGCCTGGTGAGTAGGGGAGTGTGTGGGAGGCCTGGTGAGTAGGGAGTGTGTGGGAGGCCTGGTGAGTAGGGGGAGTGTGGTGGGAGGCCTGGTGAGTAGGGGGAGTGTGTGGAGGCCTGGTGAGTAGAGGGGGAGTGTGTGGTGGGAGGGCCTGGTGAGTAGGGGAGTGTGTGGGAGGCCTGGTGAGTAGGGGGAGTGTGTGTGGAGGCCTGGTGAGTAGGGGGAGTGTGTGTGGGAGGCCTGGTGAGTAGGGGGAGTGTGTGTGGAGGCCTGGTGAGTAGGGGAGTGTGTGTGGGAGGCCTGGTGAGTAGGGGGAGTGTGTGTGGGAGGCCTGGTGAGTAGGGGGAGTGTGTGGGAGGCCTGGTGAGTAGGGGGAGTGTGTGTGGGAGGCCTGGTGAGTAGGGGGAGTGTGTGTGGAGGCCTGGTGAGTAGGGGAGTGTGTGGGAGGCCTGGTGAGTAGGGGGAGGTGTGTGGGAGGCCTGGTGAGTAGGGGAGTGTGTGTGGAGGCCTGGTGGTGTGTGGAGGCCTGGTGAGTAGGGGGAGTGTGTGTGGGAGGCCTGGTGAGTAGGGGGGAGTGTGTGTGGGAGGCCTGGTGAGTAGGGGGGAGTGTGTGTGGGAGGCCTGGTGAGTAGGGGGGAGTGTGTGTGGGAGGCCTGGTGAGTAGGGGGGAGTGTGTGTGGAGGCCTGGTGAGTAGGGGGAGTGTGTGGGAGGCCTGGTGAGTAGGGGGAGGTGTGTGGAGGCCTGGTGAGTAGGGGGAGTGTGTGTGGGAGGCCTGGTGAGTAGGGGGAGTGTGTGTGGAGGCCTGGTGAGTAGGGGGAGTGTGTGTGGGAGGCCTGGTGAGTAGGGGGAGTGTGTAGCCGGATAGGAGTGTGGGAGCCAGGAGTAGGGTGAGTGGGAGGATGGTGGCAGCGGTAGTGGTGGTGGCGGCGGTGGCGGTAATGGTGGTGGCGGCGGTGGCGGTAATGGTGGTGGTGACGCTGGTGGTGGTAGTTGTGGTGGTGGTGGCGTTGGTGGTGGTTGTGGTGGTGGCGGCGGCGGCGGCGGTACATTAAAGAGACTGGTAATCAAGGTGGGTCACGGAGGCCGAGTGATCACATTACTGGCCAGAGTAAAAGCATCTGGCTGACATCAACCTGACAGCCAGTGCACCAATTCACTGCAAATTGAAGGTAAGCAAGCAGAAACAAGCGGATGTGTGTGAGAGAATATATGAGTGTGTTAATATATAAAATGAAGTTGGAGAGACATTGGCCGAGGCGACTTTGATATACGATAAATTACATAGATATATTCAGAAGTTAGTTAGGTTCAACTAACATGTTCGTCTCACAGGATAGTTTCAATACATAGTCGAGGCCGCTGGCCTGCGCTACCATGCTTAATATACACAAAGAATATATCTTCTAATATCCCAGAATGTATAAAATAACTGGAGAGGTGTATTTCGTAGCAGCAGGCAAGGCCGGATCAGGGGTCTATATGGCCTGCTGCTCAGCATGTTTGATGCCCTTATACTAAACAATACATGTTATGAAAGCTTGTTGCTTATTAAGAACGAGACACTTGTCCACTATTTCGGAATCTTTATTGAGGAAACGTTTCGCCAGCCACTGGCTTCTTCAGTCCAGTACAAGGAAGAACAGTGAAAGATGAGGAGGAGAATGAGGTAATCAGTCCCTCACCCTGGAGTCGATGTGTATAGTCCATTGATGGAGTCTATGTGTATAGTCCATTGATGGAGTCGATGTGTATAGTCCATTGATGGAGTCGATGTGTATAGTCCATTGATGGAGTCGATGTGTATAGTCCATTGATGGAGTCGATGTGTATAGTCCATTGATGGAGTCGATGTGTATAGTCCATTGATGGAGTCGATGTGTATAGTCCATTGATGGAGTCGATGTGTATAGTCCATTGATGGAGTCGATGTATAGTCCATTGATGGAGTCGATGTGTATAGTCCATTGATGGAGTCGATGTGTATAGTCCATTGATGGAGTCGATGTGTATAGTCCATTGATGGAGTCGATGTGTATAGTCCATTGATGGAGTCGATGTGTATAGTCCATTGATGGAGTCGATGGCTCAGATGGTAGGGTGACATGTACAATGTTTAACCTCTTGAGGCGGGACAATGTTCGTGGGGTCGAATCCTGGCCTGCCGCAGTTTGGTAAATGATTCTGAACCTAACGAAAAAAATATATTTCATTGTGTTTGTTTATTATTAAATTATTGTAAACTTGTGTAAAATTAAGTTGGATTAGGCTAAATTAAATTGCGCTTATTATAATAAAGTTAGGTAAGTTTTCTAAGGTTCTTTTGGTACAAAATTATTAATTTTTACATGAGCATAAATGAAAAAATATATATGTTTAAACGTACAGGAGAAAATTTTAGAAAAGTCTTAATTTTAAATGAGTTCTTGCTAATCGACCAATTTTACCTGTTCCGCACGACATATAATATATATATATATATATATATATATATATATATATATATATATATATATATATATATATATATATATATATATATATATATATATATATATATATATTTATGTGTCTGCACTCTTTTCTGGTTCACGTTTCCTTGTGTAATATATCAAGTTGGTTTGTAATTAAGCATTGGTCTTAGGACTTGCACCGAACACCTCGTGTATCTCACAAATCTGTGATTTTAAATGAGTTACCTTACATGCTTTATACTAATGTAATTAAACTGCCATGCTACTCTCATGCTCTTCGTGACACCATCTTTCATGCTACAGTAATTAAGCTGCCATAGAGCTATTGTAATGTAACGTGCCTTAGAACTATTGTAATGTAACGTGCCATAGAGCTATTGTAATGTAACGTGCCTTAGAACTATTGTAATGTAACGTGCCTTAGAACTATTGTAATGTAACGTGCCTTAGAACTATTGTAATGTAACGTGCCTTAGAACTATTGTAATGTAACGTGCCTTAGAACTATTGTAATGTAACGTGCCTTAGAACTATTGTAATGTAACGTGCCTTAGAACTATTGTAATGTAACGTGCATTAGAACTATTGTAATGTAACGTGCATTAGAACTATTGTAATGTAGTTGAAGAGCCTGGTCATGGACCGGGCCGTGGAGGCGTTGACCCGGAACACCCTCCAGGTATACACACACAGTAGAATGGGTTGTTACCCTCTAGGTATACATGTCACTGTAAGCTCAGTGAGAGTTCATAGGGTATAACCGTTTCTGCTCACGTGACCAACCGATGCAACCGTTAGCCCAATGTCAAAGGTCACCCATGTCAAAGATCAACCCTTTGAACGCTATGAGCCCTGCTCGGGGCAGTGCCTCAGTTACCATCCAGACACCGAATAGAGATAGACGCAGGCCTGCGGACTCTTGAGATTCCACCCTGTCTGTCCTCAATACACCAAGTTACCATCCCAAACTCGTCTGTTCATTACCCAATCTACGAAAGAACCTCCACGCAACATACAGTAGCAGCAACAATAACACTAGTAACAGTAGCAGCAACAATAACAATAGCACTAGTAACAGTAGCAGCAACAATAACACTAGTAACAGTAGCAGCAACAATAACAATAGCACTAGTAACAGTAGCAGCAGCAATAACACTAGTAACAGTAGCAGCAACAATAACAATAGCACTAGTAACAGTAGCAGCAACAATAACACTAGTAACAGTAGCAGCAACAATAACAATAGCACTAACAGTAGCAGCAACAATAACACTAGTAACAGTAGCAGCAACAATAACAATAGCACTAGTAACAGTAGCAGCAACAATAACACTAGTAACAGTAGCAGCAACAATAACAATAGCACTAACAGTAGCAGCAACAATAACAATAGCACTAGTAACAGTAGCAGCAACAATAACACTAGTAACAGTAGCAGCAACAATAACACTAGTAACAGTAGCAGCAGCAAAACACAATCAACAGCAAGCTGCAGTACAAATAGACTAGCAGAGAGAGACCAAGCAAACAGCAGTAGTATTAGTAGCATCAGTAGTAGTAGTAGTAGTAGCAATAACACAAGTAACAGTAGCAGCAGAAGCAGCAGCAGCAGATTAGCAGTAGTATTAGTAGCATCAGTAGTAGTAGTAGCAGCAGCAATAACACACAACAGCAGTGTGCTAACAGCAGCAGTAGAGGGCACAGTAGGTAGTGTTGCAGCAGAGTGAGTGTGAGAAGCAGCACAGTAGTAGTAAGCTAGTCAGCAGTAGTACACAATGCAGCAGAGCAGCTAGCTAGAGTAGTAAGCAGCAGCAACAGCAGTAGTAGGTGACAACAGCAGCAGAGAGCAGCAGCAACAGCAGTAGTAGTAGTAGTAGCAGCAGCAGCAGTAGTAGCAGCAGCAGCAGCAGCAGCAGCAGAGCAAGTAGCAGCAGCAGCAGCAGTAGAGCAGTAGAGCAGCAGCAAGTAGTAGTAGCAGAGCAGAAGCAGAGCAAGCAGTTAACAGCAGCAGTAGTAGTAGCATAGCTAGTAGTATGCAGCAGTAGTAGAGTAGTAGTAGCAGCAGCAGCATAGAGAGCTAGTAGTAGTACAGCACACAGCAGCAGTAGTAGTAGACACAGCAGAACAGTAGTAGTAGCAGAGTAGTAGTATAGTAGTAGTAGCAGTAGAGAGAGCAGCAACTAGCTAGCAGTAGTAGTAGTAAGAGAGAACAAGAAGCAGCAGCAGAGAGTAGTAGCAGCAGCAGAGTAGTAGAGAGTAGTAGCTAGTAGAGCAGCAGCAGTAGTAGTAGCAGCACAAGCAGTAGAGTAGAGCAGTTAGCAGCAGTAGCAGCAGTAGTAGAGCAGCAGTAGTAAGTAGCAGTAGCAACATTGCGCAGCAAGCAGAGCAGTAGTAGCAGCAGCAGAGCAGCTAGTGCAGAGAGCAGCAGCAGCAGTCACTAGCAGCAGACAGGAATAGCACACGCGCCAACATTGCAGTCAGCACACACTCAGTCAGTCAGTAGCACACCATAGTTGCCACATCGTCAGTAGAGCACACAGCAGCTAGCTGTAGTGACACACCAACCTCATCCTGTCAGTACAGCAGCAGCAGTCACTGTCATAGCACACCAGCAGCTAGTAGTCAGCTAGCAGCAGATCACAGCAGCAGTCGTCAGTAGTAAGCACAACAACATAGCACTAGTAGCACAGTAACACAGCAGCAGCACTCATCGTCAGTGAACACACACTAGCTCATCACAGCAGTGCAAGCAGCACCACAGCATCATGTCAGTGTAGCAGCAGCAGCAGTATGTCAGTAACACACAACTCATCCTGTCAGTGATACATAGCACACACTCATCTGTCAGTGAACACACACACTCATCCTGTCAGTGAACACACCCACACTCATCCTGTCAGTGAACACACCCACACTCATCCTGTCAGTGAACACACCCACACACTCATCCTGTCAGTGAACACACCCACACACTCATCCTGTCAGTGAACACACACACACACTCATCCTGTCAGTGAACACACACACACTCATCCTGTCAGTGAACACACACACACTCATCCTGTCAGTGAACACACACACACTCATCCTGTCAGTGAACACACACTCATCTGTCAGTGAACACACACACTCATCCTGTCAGTGAACACACACACTCATCCTGTCAGTGAACACACACACACTCATCCTGTCAGTGAACACACCCACACACTCATCCTGTCAGTGAACACACACACACTCATCCTGTCAGTGAACACACACACTCATCCTGTCAGTGAACACACACACACTCATCCTGTCAGTGAACACACACACTCATCCTGTCAGTGAACACACACACACTCATCCTGTCAGTGAACACACACACACACTCATCCTGTCAGTGAACACACACACACTCATCCTGTCAGTGAACACACACACACTCATCCTGTCAGTGAACACACACACACACTCATCCTGTCAGTGAACACACACACACTCATCCTGTCAGTGAACACACACACACACACTCATCCTGTCAGTGAACACACACACTCATCCTCAGTGTGTAAAAAACATTCTGCTCTCACTTCCTTTACAAATTATCATATATTTTCAATTTAATTTGTGTAAATCCTGCCTGTGTTGTATGACTGTGGTGTTCCTCTCTGGCGTCAGGCCTCTTATTTATAAATGTTTGTGGTGTTTACATATATTAATTCCCTAATGCTGTTGCTTCCTAAGATAAACTGCTAGAAAGTGTAGATATCTTCCTGTTTACACACTTCACATTATCTAAGATACATTGTGTATATCTTGCTCTCTACATCAGTCTGTCACATGTGTACATAACCTCAACCAGTCTTTCCCACCATTTTCACTCTCCCATTTTCTTATTTCGTACTGAAGCCCTGTTATCAGGGCTTCAGTAGATGACAGTGAGACATATGCAACACTTGGTTAGCTTTATTGTCGAAACGTTTCGCCTGCTTAGCAGGCATCTTCAGTCGAATACAGAGGTGATGTAAATATTTGAGACAATAGAAACAGTATTATGTGTCAAGTGGTCAGTGTCTCAGTGTTGTAAAGTGTTGAGCTCCACATCCTTGATCAGTGTCAAGTTGAATCATGAGAATGGAGTCTTTTTCTTCAACTCTCGACTGCTTCTCTTGTCTCCAGTATTTAAATCACCTTTGTATTCGACTGAAGAAGTCTGCTCAGCAGGTAAGATGTTCTGGCAATAAGATACCAGGGTGTTGTATGCTTCTTATTCTTCTGCTTGTTGGTATTGTATAACATTACTGTCGATAATGACTATTCCCGCTTCATAATACTCAGTGATGTGAATGTCTCATTTGGGTTTTAATTATATTTATCAATTTACCCACATTTGTCATGTTTTTTATAGTTACGAAGTGACTGTACGAACCTCGGGGAACTTTTAGGAATGTCTTTTGATATTAATTTAATTTTTTTAATTGATTCTTATTAAAACCGGTCTGAAGTGTAGAGAGATGGCGTACATCAGACAAGGTAGTTGAAATGGTCACAGCTACATAACAGACGTTTTACCCAGAAGACGTTTTGTCTATATAAAAGAAAAATTAAAGTAATTGACTTGAGAAAGTATGTTACTGGCCAAATATCTTTTCATTAAAACTTTTCATTTATTTGTTTGTGAAGCAACCCCGGCGTAGATAACAAGGTAAGTCCCAGCACACTCTCCGACTCAAGAGTCTTCCATCAAGATCTAATCATCTCTTCGCCTCTCCCCACTTCAAAGCTTACCCTTAACAGGGTCTCCTATACATCGTTCGTTCATAGCACAGTTTACCGGCACACACACACACACACACACACACACACACACACACACAAACCTCGGCAAAGGAGAAAGACCTTGGAGTGAGTATAACGCCTAGCACGTCTCCGGAGGCACACATCAACCAGATAACTGCGGCAGCATATGGGCGTCTGGCAAACCTTAGATTAGCGTTCCGTTACCTTAACAAGGAATCGTTCAAGACACTGTACACCGTGTACGTCAGGCCCATACTAGAATATGCAGCACCAGTCTGGAACCCACACCTGGTCAAGCACGTAAGGAAACTAGAGAAAGTGCAAAGGTTTGCGACAAGGTTAGTTCCACAACTCAGGGGTCTGTCTTATGAAGAAAGGTTGAGGGAAATAGGACTAACAACACTGGAGGAAAGAAGGGTCAGAGGAGACATGATAACGACATACAAAATACTGCGGGGAATTGACAAGGTAGATAGTGACAGGATGTTTCAGAGAGGGAACACAGAAACAAGGGGACACAACTGGAAGCTGAAGACTCAGATGAGTCAAAGGGATGTCAGGAAACATTTCTTCAGCCACAGAGTAGTCAGGAAGTGGAATGGACTAGAGAAAGATATAGTGGAGGCAGGAACCATACATAGTTTTAAGACAAGGTATGATAAAGCTCATGGAGCAGGGAGAGCAGAGACCCAGTAGCAGACAGCGAAGAGGCGGGGCCAGGAGCTGAGTCTCGACCCCTGCAACCACAATTAGGTGAGTACAATTAGGTGAGTACACAGGCACCGTGGCGGGCGGCGGCGGCGGCAGCAGCAGCAGAGCCTGGGCCACCCTCCCACTCTGGCGTCAGTCTGCCAGATACATGGTGAGTGAACGGTGGTTGTGTTGAGCTGCTCTCGTTCCTTCCCCCACGTTCTCTTGCTTCCTGCGGCAACGGTTGCTGCTGCAGGCGCCCTTGTTCAACTCTTCGTCTGCTGGTGCTCCTCTTCTTGAGGCTTCTGAGGAAGAGCCCTAGTAACCCACCCACCTAGAAGCCTACACCAGTTGTACAGTGATGGAGGAACAACTTAAAGGAGTGACAGTTATCAGTGTTGATATATTTTTTTTTCTGTCTGATTATCTAATACGCTGTGTATATGCAGCTCATCCTGTGAGCTATAGCTCAAGAGGACTTGCAGGGGTTACAGGGGGTCTTTGTATTCTGCTTATTCCCTACCAAGTGTATGAGAAACGTGAATGAAGTGCCGGTAAGGTGGATGAGGAACGATGTGAATTTGCACTTTAAGGTGAATGAGACACTTAAGTGATGTTTTCTGCCGAGGTGTCAGTGAGGTACGAAACTGCACGAGGTAAAGTGATAGTTGTGTACACATGTTAGAATATCCTGGATAATTGTTGTGTGGTGTGCTGCTGCTCCGTGATTCTCAGTGGACAGGGAATATGTAGAGCGTGGAGAGGAAGATGCGGTGAGAGAGAGAGATGCAGCATCCCAGGTAATCGTCTCAGGTGTGTGTGAGTCCGTCACCTTAACGGTGTTATTATCTTGTGGTGAAACTGGTGGCAGTGGTGGTAATAGTGGTGGCAGTGGTGACACTGAAGGCATTGGTGGTAATAGTAGTGGTGACAACATAAGTATTGATCTGCTGCTGATGGTGACAGCAATAGAGGGTGTCACAAGTGTTGTTGGCACCAATACATGAACGCTTTTTTTTTCTGATTAACCTAGTACGGTTAATAACCCAGGATAACCCAAGAAACCCAGGCAGAGTGGCTTATTTCCTTCGTGTTCATGATGAAATCCTCGGCCAGGGAGTAACACAGTGTCCCCTGCCTTCTATCTTGAACAGATGATGGCCAAGCATCCCCTGGTCCCCAGGATGCCACCCACAACACTCGGCTAATTTCCAGGTTCCTCCACATTGCTAGGTTACAGGGACAGTAGTGTTAGCAGTCCTGCCCTAACATCCACTCAGGGTTCGACCCCGGTTTCCTACGATTGTGAGCAGGACTTGGTGGTTAGTGACAGTAACACCGGGTGCAGTGTTGGTAGTAACAAGGCGTGTTTGTTATGCAAGTGGCAGTAGCAAGAGTAACAAGGTGTTTGTTATATACAAGATGGCAGTAATAGCGGGTGCAATGTTGGTAGTAACAACTTTAACCACTGATATACTTTTGACGGGTTTCCAATTTTTTTTTTACTCGCAGCTCGGCCTTGGGCCAGGCTTGTCTGGTACTTGCCTGGTCAATCAGGCCAGTGAGCTGCTGGCAGCTCACTGGCCCACATATCCATCACAGCCTGGTTGATCTAGCACTTGGCGGAAGTGCTTGTCTAGTTTCCACTTTAAGACTGCTACACTTACTCCAGTAATGTGTGTGATATCTAGTCATTGTGCCTGTATATAAGCTACCAGATGCAACTTCCCAACAGTTCAAGGAACAGCTATCAAAAATTGACTACTGTCTGGAAAGCCTTCCAGCCAGCCCCATCTCCAAACACCTTGCTGCTTGGCGATTTTACTCTAAGACATACAAAATTGAAGAATGTAGCAAATGATGTAGCAGAAATAATCCCTGGAGGCAGCTCAGATGAAGTCACACACATGAGCTGCTGAATTTCTGCAATAAACCCACCCTAGGCCAGCAGATAGTGGAGCCAACAAGACTGGAGAACACACTTGACTTTATTTTCACAAATAATGAGGACCTGGTAAGAAACATAATAAAAAAAAAACTAATTCTGATCACAATCTAATCGAAGTTCAGAATTACATGCACAGGGGTCCTACCAGCAAAATGAATACAGCTATGAGAGTACCTTTACCAGATTCAACTTCAACAACAAGAACATCAACTGGGACCAGCTAAACTATGTTCTAAATTATACATGTTAGGAAGATATCTTAACTAACATGTACCCTAACCAGTGACTTGAAAAGATCAACTTCCTGGTAACTGAAGTGTGTTCAAGACATATTCCCCTAAGAAAAAAGAAGAGAAGTAAACTGGAGAAAGACGCTCCCTCTACAGGAGAAGGCGAAGAATCACTGAGCTCCTCAAGAATGCTAGATTATCTGAAACACGGAAGGAAGCACTAACCAGGGAAGTGGAAAATATTAAGCTTAAGTTAAAGGACTCATACAGGATCCAGGAGAGACAAGAGGAGATAAAAGCGATTAGTGAAATTTAAAGAAATTCGAAATGTTTCTTTTCATATGCGAAAAACTATGCAAAAACCACATCTAGTATAGGGCCCCTGCTCAGACAAGATGGATTCTACACAGATGACAACAAAGAAATGAGTGAGATACTGAAATTTCAATACGATTCTGTGTTTAGCGAACGACTAATCAGTCTAAATATAGACCATCCAAATAATGTTTTCATGAATAAACCTCAAAACCCTGTCAACGTATGCCAAATTTCTATTAGACTTTGAGAAAGCCATTGACAACATGCCCATGCACTCAATCCCTGGCCCAGACTCGTGGAACTCTGTGTTTATCAAGAACTGCAAGAAACGTCTCTCGCGGGCTCTAAGTATGCTATGGAGAAGGAGCATAGACAGGTGAGATTCCACAGTCACTAAAAACACCGGTATAGCTCCACTTCATAAAGGTTGCAGAAAAGCAATAGCTAAGAACTATAGATCAGTAGCTCTAACATCCCACATCATAAAAATCTTTGAAAGAGTTCTAAGAAGTAGGATTGCAAACCACTTGTATTCCCAACAGTTGCACAATCCAGTGCAACATGGGTTGGGTTCAGAGCAGGTCGCTTCTGCCTCTCGCAACTACTGGACCACTATGATATGATCTTGGATGCACTGGAAAACAAGCAAAATACAGATGTAATATACACAGATTTTGCAAAAGCCTTTGACAAGTGTGATCATGGTGTAATAACACAAAATGCGTGCTAAAGGGATAACTGGTAAAGTGGGCAGATGGGTCTTCAACTTTCTAACCAATCGAATACACAGAGTAGTGGTAAACAGAATTAAATCGGAAGGTGCCATAGTGAAGAGCTCTGTTCCACAAGGCACAGTACTCGCCCCTGTCCTGTTCCTCATCCTCATATCAGACATTGTAAACCATAGCACCGTATCTTCCTTTGTAGACGATACCAGGATCTGCATGAGAGTGTCATCCATTGAGGACACGGAAAATCTCCAAGAAAAACCAAGTTTTCCGATGGGCAACGGAGAACAATATGATGTTCAATGAAGACAAATTCCAACTACTCCGTTATGGAAAACTGGAGGAAATAATAGCTAGGACTGAGTATACTACAAACTCTAATCACACAATAGAACGGAAAAGTAATGTGAAGGACCTGGGAGTGGTAATGTCTGAGGATCTCACCTTCAAGGATCATAACAGTGCCACTACCACATCTGCGAGGAAAATGATAGGATGAAAAATGAGAACATTCAAGACTAAGAGATGCCAAGCCAATGATGATCCTTTTTAAATCACTTTTTCTCTCTAGGCTAGAATACTGCTGTACATTAACATCTCCATTCAAGGCAGGTGAAATCGCAGGTCTAGAGAATGTACAGAGAAGCTTTACTGCACATATCAGTTCCATCGAATACCTTAACTACTGGGAACGCCTGGAAGCACTTGACTTGTACTCACTGGAGCGCAGACGAGAGATGCATGCATCATAATCAACACCTGGAAGATCCTGGAGGGACTGGTCCCTAATCTGCACACACACACAAGTCATTCCCTACGAAAGCAAAAGACTTGGCAGGCAATGCAACATACGCCCAATGAAAAGTAGGGGGCGCCATTAGTACACTAAGAGAAAGCAATAAGTGTCAGGGGCCCAAGACTGTTCAACAGCCTCCCACCAGCTATAATGGGAATTACCAATAGACCCCTGGTTGTCTTCAAGAGGGAGTTGGACAGATACCTAAAGTCGGTGCCGGATCAGCCGGGCTGTGGTTCGTACGTGGGACTACGTGCGGCCAGCAGTAACAGCCTAGTTAATCAGGCAGACTCCAGGCAGGTGGTAGTGCCCAACAGTCTGGGAACACAGATGTTGATACAGTGATCTCTTATTGTGCCCACGGCTCACAGTATGATATGTTAATGTTCTGATTTGGGACCAGACCCCTCAAGTGCTTTTCATGTATATATTATGTATCTTTCTCTCCTCTGCTCTAGCGAGTACAAATTTTGGACTTTAGGGTGTTCTCAGCACAAGTGATTTGGAAAGTGTCACCATAGGCACTCTTTCTCGTGTTTTGAAAGTTCTCACTATCCATCCCATCATTTTCCTGGCCTTTGTGATGTTTGCCTTATCACTTGGCACTTGTTACTATTTGAAGTCATGTTCTTCACTGCCCACTGGAAGACTTTGTTTATATCTTACTGCCATTTTTTCGTGCCTTCTAGCAAGGTGACTTTCATGGTTATTTTTGTATCATCCCCAAATGGTGATAAAAAACTGTGACAGGTGTTTTTATCTATGCTGTGAGGATAAACAGTAAAGGCGCCAGGATAGTGCCTTGGGGTACTGAGCTCTTTACGTTGCTAATGTTGGATTTTAATCTGGTTACTACTACTACTATTTATTTTCTATTTATCATAAAGTTTAAAATCCATTTGCCTACTCAGTTTATGTGCAATCACTCCATGATCGCTTTTGTGAAATCCATGTATTCCACATTTTCATTTTGGATTTCATTAACGCCTCTGTATTTCATAGTGGTTTAGTGGTTATCCTGGTTTGGGTTATGTAGGTTATGTTCTATGAAGTTTGCAAGTTGGTGTTTCATCAACCTTTCTAAGACTGATGATGTGCGGTTTCAGGGTTACTGGTCTGTAAGTTTTGACTAGCCATCTACTGCCTTTTTAATGCAAAGGAACTATGTCCATATTCTTTAAGGTCTCTGGAATTTCGCCTCTATGTTCTTCCTCCAGAGGATACTGAGTTGTTCGTGCTAGTGGTATTTTGCACGTCTTTATAAATGAGTAATCCCACAAATACGGTCCAGGTGCTGCATGAGTGGGCTTGTTTAATACTTTTTTCGAATCCTTTCCGATTTGTACTTAGGTGATGTGTGTAGCCTTCAGGGGTAACGATTTTTTTTTCATTCTCCGCCCTTCTTTCACTTAATGAATTACTGAACATTGATATATATTGGTCTTTTAGAATTTCACTCACTTCTTGTTCATTGTCAGTATATGAACATTCTGTGATTAATGGTCCAATTCAGCAAGTACGTCTGAACCTGGAGTCTCAATATGTTTACAATTTTTTTTTCTTCATTTTTCTTTACAGAGTTTTGTTCCCTTTGTGCTGCTTCTCTCTTCTCCAACTCAGGTAGTCGTGGTGATGGTGGTGGTAGTCGTGGTGGTGGTGGTGGTAGTCGTGGTGGTGGTGGTAGTCGTGGTGATTGTGGTAGTCGTGATAGTGGTGGTGGTGCTGGTAGTGGTGATGGTGGTAGTGGTGGTGGATTATGAGGTACATCCTGGCCCTGTCATTCGTACTTACTATCCCTGCCTGACACCAGTATAGGGGGGGGTGCATGTCTACAGTGCCATTCTACAGTACCTTCACAGGCACGGCAGACAAATGAAGGATATCTGAAGGATGCTTGAGAGGGGTCAACGCCCCCGCGGCCTGGTCCCAGATTAGACCTCTTGGTCGATCAAGACCTGATCAGCCAGGCTGTTATTGCTGACTGCAGGCAATCTAACATAGGAACCACAGTCTGGCTGGCCAGGAATCAACTTTTTAAACTTTTCAAAAGTTTTCTCTTAAGTACAGCCAAAGTTTGTAATTCCCCTCATACAGGAAGAGAGTGATTTGAAACGTCGGGGACCTCTGACACTTACCTGGGTCTTTGTGTACACGTCGTGCTACTGATCTTTATTGGAAATATCTTACACTGTCTACCAAGTCTTTTGCTTACATAGGGAGTAATTACAGTGTGCAAGTTTGGGATCATTCCCTCCAAGATTTTCTAGGTGTAAATTATGATGTTCCTTTCCAAGGAATACAGTTGAAGATACTTCAAGTGTTCCCGGTAGTTCAGATATGTAATTGAATTTATACGGGTAGTGAAGGTTCTGTGTACATTTTTCAGCTCGGCAATCTCACCTGCCTTAAAGGGGGCCGATAGTATCCATCAGTATTTCATCCCTGAAGAACAAGTGAGTTGAGAGTATCATCATTGACTCAGCATCTTTTGTTTTGAACTTATTAGTTATCCAACTTATCATTTTCCTTGCGGTAACAATAGTATCATTGTTGTGATCCTTGAATATGAGATCTTCCGACACCATTGCTGTCAAGTCTTGCAAATGGAACTTTCACTCTACTGAATGATTTGAGTTTGTCCTATATTCCATTACGGTCTCTATTTCCTTTATTCTTCCAAAGAGGAGCAATTGAAACTTGTCCACATTGAACATCATGTTCTTGAGGCTCACTCGAACACTTGATTTATATCTATTTGAAAATTCGTTGTTTCTATGAAGGATGTCAGTCTGTTATCATCAGCAAAAGATGCTACGGTGCTATGATTTATGTCCTTGTCGATATTTGATATAGAATTGAGAAAGTGAAGTAGGGCGAGTACCAGGTCTTGAACAAGTTTTTCACTGTGGCAGCCTCCGACTTCACTTTGTTTACTGCTACTCCTGTCTGGGCTGTATTAAGAAGTTAAATATCCATATGCCCATCTTTTTAGTTATTTCCTTTACAAACATTTTGTGCGTCACATCATGGTCGCACTTGTCTAACAGTCTTGCAAAATCAGTGTACACTGCATGAGCATTTAGCTTGTCTTCCAGACCATCCAGGACTACAGGAGCTAAATGCCCTAAACCCACTCTAACCTGGATTGTGCAATTGTTGCGATTTCACATTATTGGCGAGCTTGCTTCTTAAGACTCGTTCAGAGATTTCTTTGCTACCACCTTTGTGAACTGGGGGAATATTAATGGTTTCTAGTGACTGGGATAACACCTGTGTCCAGGATCTTTCTCCATAGAATATTAAAAACCCGAGAAAATAGTTCATTGCAATTTTTGACGGTCACGTATGGTCCTGGAGCAGAATGCTTGGGTATGCTGAGGGGTAAGGGTCGTTTCAGGAATGGTTGGAGGGAGGGGGTGAAGGAGGTTTAAGTGCTTCAGCATCCAGCAGACCTGTGAGGGTGGTGGTAAGGGGTTTATAACTTGGCTTCAAAGTTAACAGGGGAGAAGCTATATCAAATTGTGGAGAAGTCAGCCATGTTAAGAACCGAGTCTCATTCATGAAACACTCATTAGTGTCTTTGATCTCTAGACTGAGGAGTGGTTCACTGAACACAGCAGCATAATGCAACCACTCTACATAGGGGGAAACACGTATGTTGATCCATTTTTCTATGAATCAAACCCGATTGCCTTCCATTTCTCAAGCTTTCTTTAACGTGATCCTTCACATGGTGTCAGTCTTATGTTATGAACTTACCGTTTTAAAAACATGCCTGATAAGTTTTAGGTAGCCTTTAATAATTGATCTTTTATTTTTTCGTATATTTATTAAAAATAAATCAATATAAAAGTATATTAATTTATCAAACTACAATACACAAAAAAGTCACCATTTAGATTAACTCCAAGACAACTCTCTGAAGTAGTTTACCTGCACTCCAACACACCTCCTTCGTAACTACAAATATTCTTAGACAAAAATGACTAGCCATCTATACTAATTAGTATATATATATATATATGTCGTGCCGATTAAAGGTAAAACTTGAGATTTTGGCTTAAATAGCAACGCTCACCTTGCCATATAAGACAAGTGAAAATTTGTGTATGCAATGTTTTCGCCAAAATCATTCTGAACATAACGAAAAAAATATATTTCGTTGTGTTTGTTTATTATTAAATTAATGTTAACGTATCTAAAATATTTTAGTTGCGTTAGGCTAAATTAAATTGCGCTTGTTGAAAAGGTTAAAAAATTTTAAAAGTTTCTCTTGGTAAAAAAATTATAAATTCTTACATTAGCATAAAAAAAAAATATATCTTTAAACGTAAAAAAAAAATTTTTACAAAGGACTTAATTTTAAATGAGTTCTTCCCTAATTGGATTTTTCCCTAATAAAGACATAAAAAACATATTATTACAAATATTCAATTATATATAATATATATATATACATATTATAATACATATATAAAAATGTCCGAATAGGAAAAAGGCAATTAAAAAATTTTTTTTAAAAAAAAACCCCCTTTTTAAAACTTTTTTTTTATCTTTTTAAGGGGTGTTTTTTTCATTTATTTTGTAAATTTAAACCCAAAAAAGAACAAAAACCCAAAAAAAGCTCATTTTTTTACCCTAATCAACAAAAATATTTTAGATAAAACAATGTTTTAATACAAATAAAATTTTTTTTGTTAGGTTCAGAATATTTTGCGAATTTTGCAAAAAAAAATTTTTTAGTTTTTCTTATTCGGCAATAGGGGTTGATTTTTCCCCCAAAAAATGCTTTTCCCTATTGGGCACGATTTTTAAATTATATATTTTTTTTTTTTTTTTTTTTTTTTTCTCTGTAAACCCTTCACAGGTACCCCCATAGCGGATAGGTAGCTCAAAGGATACTAGGATGGAAAGGTCACGGGGAACATAACAGGATTTAAAGTGGAAAACATACAGTGAAAATGCAGGAGGAAGAGAACTTGGGAAAAATATAGAAAAAATTCAAACACCCGGGGGGGAAACGGGGGGGGGGGGGGAAAAAAGCCGGGGGCGGGAAAAACAGGGGGGGGGGGGGAAACAGGGGGGAGAACCCCCCGGGGGGAAACAGGGGGGAGAAACACGCAGGGGGAAAAAGCGGGAGGGGCTGCGCGGGGGGGGGAAACAGGGGGGGGGGGGGGAAAAAAAGGGCTTGGGAGCAGCGCGGGGGGGAGAAACAAGGGGGAAAAAAGGCAGGTGGGAGCGCCTGGGGCGGGGGCCGCGGGGGAGAAACAGCGCGGGGGAAAAGGGGGCGGAGAAACAGCGGGGGGGCCCCGGGCGGGGCCGGCAGGGGGCTGGGGGGGGGGGGAAAAAAGGGGAAAGGGGAAGGCGGGGGGGGGGGGGAAAAAACCGCGGGGGAAAAGGGCGGGAGGAAAAAAAAGGGGGAGAGGTGGGGGAGGGGAGAAAGGAAGGAAGGAAAAAAAGGGGGAAAAGAGGGAAGAGGGGTTAAAGGGGGGAAAAAAATGGGGGAAGTTAGGGGGGAAAAAAAAGAATTTTAAAAAAAAAAGGGGGCCGCAAAGGGGGGGAAAAAGGGGGAAAAGAAGGGGGGGGGGGAAAAAAAAAGGGGGGGGGAGGGGAGGAAAAAGCGGAAGGGGGGGAAAAGGGGGGGGAGAAAAAGGGGGGAGAAAAACGCGGGGAAAAAAGGGGGAGGGGGGGGGGAGAAAAAAGGGAAAAAGGGGGTTTTCCCAAAAGGGGGTGGGGGGGGGGGGAAAAAGGGGGGAAAAAAAAAGGGGAAGGAGGGGGAAAAAGGGGGGGAGAAAAGGAGGGGGAAAAGGGGGCCCCGGGGGAGAAGGAGGGGAGAAAAGGGGGGGGAGAAAAGGGGGGGGGGGGGGGAAAAAAGGGGGGGAAAAAGGGAAAAGGGGGGGGAGGGGGGGGAAAAATAGGGGGAAAATGGGGGGAAAGTAAGGGAAAAGGGGGTTTAAAAAGGGGAAAAATAGCGGAAGGGAAAAAGGGGGAGGAAAAAAGGGGGGAAAAAAGGGGGAGGGGGGGGAGAAAAAGCGGGGGGAAAAAAAGGGGGCGGGGAAAAAAGGCGGGGGAAAAGGGGGAGGGTAACCGGAGGAAAAAACCCCCGGGGGGAGGCGGGGGTTTGAGGGGAGGCGGGGGGGGAAAAAAAGGGCCCCAGGGGGAGAAAAGGAGGGGGGGAAAAGGGGGAGGAGAAAAGGAGGGGGAAAAAGGGAGGGGGGAAAGTGGGGGAGGGTTGGGGAGGGGGGGGAAGGGGGGGGGGGGAAAAAAAGGGGGGGGGGGGGAAAAATTGGGAAAAAGGGAAAAAGGGGGGAAGGGGTGGGAGGGGGGAAAAAAGGGGAGGGGGAAAAGGAGGAGGAAAAAGGGGAAAGGGGGAAGGGGGGGGAAAAGGGGGGAGAAAAGGGGGGGGAAGGGGGGGGGGGGTTTGGGGGGGGAGAAACAGGGAGGGGGAAAAAAAGGGGATAGGGGGAAAAAAGGAGGGGGAAAAAGGGGGGGGGGGGAGGGGGAGAAACAGGGGGGGGGGGGAAAAAGGCCCGGGAAAAAGGAAAGAAAAAAAAGGGAAAAAGAGGGGAGAAAAAGGGAAAAAAAAAAAAAAGGAAAAGGGGGAAGGTTGGGGGAAAAAAGGGGGGGAAAAAGGAAAAGGGGAAAAAAAAGGAAAGGGGAAAAAAAGGGGAAAAAAAAGGAAAAGGAAAAAGGAAAAAGGAAAAAAAAAAAGGAAAAAAAAGGGGGAAAGGGGAAAAGGAAAAAGGGGGGGAAAAAGGTGGGGGGGGAAAAAAAAAGTGGGGGGAAAAAGGAAGGGGGGAAAGGGAGGAAAAAGGGGGAAAAGGGAAAGGGGGAATAAAAAGGGAAGAAAGGAAAAAGGAAAAAAAATGTAAAAAGGAAAAGATGAAAGAAATAAAAAAGAAAAAAAGGGAAGGGGAAAGGGAAAAAATAGTAAGGAAAAAAAAAGGAAGGAAGAAAAATAAAAAGAAAGGGAAAAAAGATAAAAAGGGAAAAAAAAGGGGAAAGGGGGAAGAAAAGAAAAGGGGGAAGGGGGAAAAAAAGAAATGAAAGGGAAAGGGAAAAAGGAAAGAAAATAAAAAGAAAGGGGAAAAAAGATAGAAGAAAAAGGGAAAAAAAAAATAAAAAAAAGGGGAAATAAAGGGAAAAGGGAAAGTAAAAAAAAGGAAAGGAAAAAAAAAGAAAGGGGAAAGGGGAAAAAAAGGGAAAAGAAAAATAAAAAAAGGGAAAGAAAAAAGAAAGGGAAAAGTGGAAAAAAAGGGGATGAAAAGGGGAAAGGGAAAGGGGGAAGAGAAAAACCCAAGAAAAGGGGAAAAAGGGGGGGAAAAATTTAAAGGGGGGGAAGGATAGTAGGAAAGGAAGGAAAGAAAAGGATAAAAGAAATAAGGGAAAAGGGGAAAAAATAGTAAGAAAGGGAAAGGGAAAAAAAGGGGTAAAAAGGAAAAAGTAAAAGGAAGAGATTAGGAAAGGGGAAGGAAAGGGGAAAAGAGGAAGGGAAAAAAAAAAAGGAAAGGGAAAAGTAAGGAAATGGAAGGAAAAAAAGGGTAAAAGGAAAAAAAAAGAAAAAGGAAAAGAAGAAAGAAGAAGGGAAAAATGGAAAGAAGAAATAAAGGAAAAAAGAAGAAAAAAAGGAAAGGGAAAGGAAAAAATAGAAAAAAAGGGGAAAGGGAAAAAAAAATAGGGAAAGGAAGAAAAAGAATAAAAAAAAGGGGAAAAAAAAGGAAAAGGGGAAAGAAAAAAGAAAAAAGGAAAGAAGATGTAAAGGAAGAAAGAAAAAAAAGAAGAAAAGGAAAATGAAAAAAAGGGAAAAAAAATAAGAAAAAAGGGGGGAAAGGGAAAAAAAGATAAAAAAAGAAATGGAAAAAAAAGGAAAAGAAAAAAGGAAAGTAAAGGGGAAAGGGAAAGGGTAAAGGGAAAAGGGGGAAAAAGGAAAGGAAGGATGTGGGAAAGGGGAAAAAGGGGATAGGAAGTGGGGAAAAAGGAAGGATAAGTGGGGGGAAGAGGAAAAAGAAAAAAAGGGGAAAAGGGGAAAGGGGGAAAAAGGGGGGGGAGGAAAGGGAAAGGGGGAAAGGAAGGAAGTGGGAAATAAAAAGGGGGGAAGAGATGGGGAAAGGGGGGGAAAGGAAGAGAAGTAGGAAAGGGAAAAAAAGGAAGGATGAAGGAGAGTGGGGAAAAAAAAAGGGATGTGGAAAAGGGGAAAAGGAAAAAGGGAAGGAAAGGGAAGAGTGGAGGGAAAAAGGAAGGGGGGGGGGGAAAGGGGGGGGAAAAAGGGGGGGGGGGAAGGGGAAAAGGGGATAGCGGGAAAGGGGATGGAAAGGAAAAGGGGGAAAAAAGGGAAAGGGAAAGGGAAGTGGGGAGGAAGGATGGGGGAAGGAGGGGGGGGAGAGTGGGGAGGAAGGATGGAAAGGGAAAGTGGGGAGGAAGGAAAAGCAGGAAAGGGGGGGGAAAGGAAGGAAGTAAGGAAAGGGGGGAAAAGGAAAAAAATAAAAGAAAAAGGGGGAAGGAAAAAAGATAAGAAGAATAAGGAAAGGAAAAAGGGAAAAAAGGAAAGGGGGAAAGGGGAAGATAGTAAGAAAAATAGAAAAAAAAATAGAAAAGGGGAAAGGGGAAAGGAAAAGATATAAAGGAAATGAAAGGAAAGGAAAGTGGGGGAAAGGGGAAAAGGGGAAAAGGGGGGAAAAAAGATGGAAAAAAAGAAGGGGAAAAAGGGGGAAAAAAAAAGGGGGAAAGGGGGAAAAGGAAGAAAAAAAAAAAAGGAAAGGGGGAAAAGGGAAGGAAGGTGCGGGAAAGGGGGAAAAAAGGGGAAAAAGGGGAAAAAGGGAAAGAAAAAGAAAAAAGGGAAAAAAGGAAAAAAAAAGGGGAAAAAAAAGGGGGAAAAGGGAAAAAAAAGGGAAAAAAGGGGAAATAAAAGGGGAAAAAGAAAAAAGGAAAGTAAAGGAAAAATAAAAAGAAGAAAAAAAAAAAAGTGGGGGAAAAGAAAAAGGGGAAAAGAAAAAAAGGGGAAAAAGGAAAAAGGAAAATGGAAAGGAAGAAAATGAAGGAAAGGAAAAAAGAAAAAAAAAGGAAAGGGGGAAGGGGGAAAAGGAGGGTGGGGAAAAGTGGAGGGGGAAAAGGGATAAAAAGGGAAAAGGGGGAAAAGGGAAGGATGGAGGGAAAATGGGGAAAGGGGAAAAGGGGAAAGGGGGAGGAAGGAAGAGGGGAAAAGGGATGGAGGGGGGGGGAAAGGAGGGGAAATAAGGAAGGAGGGAGGGAAAGTGGGGGGGGAAATGGGGGGAAAGTGGGGGGGGGAAGGATGGGGGGAGAGTGGGGGGGAAAAGGGGAAAGGGGGGGGAAAAGGTGGGGGAAGGGGGAAGGATGGAGGGAGTGGGGGAGGGAAGGATGGGGGAAAAGGTGGGGGGGGAAAGGGGATGGAGGGAGGAGTGGGGGGAAAAGGAAAGGGAAAAGGGGGGAAAGGGAAGGATGGGGAATGGGGAAAAGGGTTTTGGGGGGAAAAGGGGGAAAAGGAAGGATCAGGGGAAAAGGTGGGGAGGAAGGATGGGGTAAGTGGGGGGGAAGGATGGAGGGAAAGGGGGGGAGGAAGGATAGGGAAAAGGGAAAAAGGTGGGGGGGAAAGGATGGGGGGAGAGGGGGGGGGAAAAGGATGGAGGGAAAGGGGGGAGGAAGGATAAAAAAAAAGGGGGGAAAAAGGAAGGATGAGGGGAAAGAAGGGAAAAGGAGGAGGGAAGTGGGGGGGGGAAGGATGAGGGAGGGGGGGGGAAAGGGATGGAGGGAGGGGGGGAAAAGGGGAAGGATGGGGGGAGAGTGGGGGAGGAAGGAGGGAGGGAGGGGGGAGGAAGGATGGGGGAGAGTGGGGGGAAGGAGGGGGGGGAAAAGTGGGGGGGAAAGGGGATGGCAGGTAGGGCATGGGAACGACTCAAACAACCCCAAAGGGGACTACTATAAAAGGAAGTGGGGATAAAGGGCGATATAAAAAAGGGAAAAAGGGGGGAAAAAAAAAGGGGGGGAAAAAAGGGGGAAAGAGGACGGATTTTTTTGGTTTTTTCCCAGAAAAAGGGGCCACCCTCCTGGTGCTTCCCCCCTCTTATTGATGGAAACCCAAGCTGCCCAGTTGTGTTGGTGGGGTTTAGTGGTTTCTTGAAAATTGTTTAAAATATTCTGGATTTTTCTGGTTTTGGGGTTTTGGGGTTTTAAAAGTTTATTGGTTTTTCAAATGTATTGAGATTTGATTTTCTAGATTTGAATAAAGAGTATATTGTAAACGGATAAAGAACCAATTTCAAAAGGAAACTCTTGGCAAAAAATTATGCCCAAGGCACTCACCATTGGGAAAAAAAATTTTTAAAGCTAGAGAAAAGAGTTCCTCTACACATAAAACAGTCAATGATAGGCTGGATCACAAAAAGAGAGGGCCAAAAAATTTGATACTCAAATCACTTGTTCTTGGCTGGAAACTACTATGCCAACTCCTTAAAACGAAAAATTTGAAGGGGGGAAATTGCAAA
>WNWK01001606.1:0-264310 GCA_009830355.1 Cherax destructor | reverse complement strand
TCAATAGTAACAGGTGTATTATCAATGGTCGTAAGAAGAGAAAGATCACGAGCTTGGCCAGCATTCTGGACCGTGATGATGCGAGTGCCGCTCTTGAGAGCGTGAAATGAGATGTTTTGACCAACATGGCGTAGTAGAGCCTTACCAATACTATGGTCTGAAAGATAGGTATTAGGAGAAGTTGGACGAAGAGTAAAAAACTTTGTCCATTGAGTAGTTTGAAACAGAGAGTTTAAGGGAGTGGTGACGAGCTGGTCGTTTCTGCGATGAACGAGAAGGGAGTGTCGAATCGTCATGTGTGGGTCTTGGTCGTTTTGTGTGGGACCGGGGTGGTCCGATGGGAGACGGGCGAGTGATTCGAAAATTGCCGCACCGTCGAGGGAGAAGCCGGAATCAAGGTCAGAGAAGAGCGAAGGTCAGACGTATCGAAAGGGCCAGTCGGGACCCTGGTACCTGAAGCAGGTGACGAACCAGCACCAGCAAGAGGTACAGGGGCATGAGAGGTGTCCAAAGAGTCATCCGTTAACGAGGCAGGGTCAGTACTGGGTGCGGTATCAGGAAGGGGCCCGGGGGTAGTGGGTTCATGGATTGGGTCAGCCATGGTTAGGTTACTTCTTTCTTTTTATTTTTAAGAAAAAAAAAGAAAGAAAAGAAAATAAAAATAAAAAAAAGAATAAAAAAAGGGGGAACGTGGAGGAATAGGTCCTAGGAGGAATGAAAGGGAGCGCAAATCCCCCTCCGTGCCCAAGAGGACCTCAACACCGCAAGTAGTGCAGATGCTGCATGGAACCCGTGCCATACCCTACCCTTCACGCCAGTAAACCAGCAATCCGGGATAGCAACCTCACATCCACCGAGCCATCTCGGCGGACAAAGAGAGGCGGCCGGATATCCGCCACAAAGCATACCGCTTCGGCCACCACCCCGGAATCCGAAGGTGGCCTCCAGGAGATCACCCGTCGCCCGAAAGATACCCAAAGCCGCCCCCCGGGTGACCGGAGAGGGATCGGGACATCCCCAGGCGATCCAGATTCCACGGCAAACTACACCACCGCCAAGGACCTCAACAGAATGGGATGGACTACGATACCCTTCCCCCTACCTAGGAACTAGAATGCCTGAGGAGAGAAGCTCCCAGGGTAAAACTGGGAAGGAAATAAGGGAGGGATGAGGAGGAGGAGGAGGAAAGGGAAAAGGGAGGATGGGGAGATGGGAAAAGGGAGGGGGATTGGGGGTAATTAGGTTCGGTCTGAGGAAGAAGACCAAAAGGTCCAATTCCTCAGACCGATAGCCTCTTTACCACGTCAAGGAGCCCCCCTTAAAGAGGATAAGTGACGACAGCTCTCGCCTCTACTACATTAAATAACTCTTAAGTGTGACCTTGTGCGCTGAAGGACAATCAATGACATTAAATGTCTACGAAGTTTTTTAAAGAGCCAGTGAGTGGGTCACAGGCTAAGACTTGCGACAAGTTGGATGCTTTATTAGGCTTAAAGTCTGTTCACTATACAACTCTTTATGGCTGCATATGTTCACAAAAAAATTTATCCCCTAAAAGAGGAATTTATATATATATATATAAGATACTTGGGTATCTGTATTCTGGAAACGTTTCGCCAACTAGTGCCTTCAGTCCGATGCAGAGAAACGGTGAGTATGTGAGGTAATCAGTCCCTCAGCCTGGAGTTGATGTGTTCAGTCCAGAAACAGTACTGGTCTTAATACTGATCCTTGCAGAACCCCGCTAGTTACTCTTCCCCATTCTGACTTCTCTTTCCTGACCGTCACTCTTTTGTTTCCTTACCCAAAGATATTCTTTCACCCACCGGCTACGTCCCCTGTCGCCTGAATCTCAAGTTTTAGCCCAGCCTCTTGTGGGGGCACATTATCACACACCTTCGTGCAACACACAGAAGAATGAAATAGCTTGAAACCATGCTGGAGGATCACTGATGTGCCAGGACTGGAAAGAAACGTGGCTTGTAAACCAGGCTGCCCAGCTTTTGAGACATTTGTGGAGTGGTGAAGAGCGTCACCTGGGGAACCCGCCTGTTTCTGCGTGGTGCACTGATTTATTTATTTATAAATAAATAAATAAATATATATATATATATATATATATATATATATATATATATATATATATATGTCGTGCCGATTAGGTAAAACTTGCTATTTTGGCTTAAATAGCAACGCTCACCTTGCCATATAAGACAAGTGAAAATTTGTGTATGCAATAATTTCGCCAAAATCATTCTGAACATAACGAAAAAAATATATTTCATTGTGTTTGTTTATTATTAAATTAATGGTAACTTATCTAAAATATATTTAGTTGGGTTAGGCTAAATTAAATTGCGCTTGTTGTAATAAGGTTAGGTAGGTTTTCAAAGTTTCTCTTGGTACAAAATTATAAATTCTTACATTAACATAAATGAAAAATATATATCTTTAAACGTATACGAGAAAATTATAGAAAGGACTTGCAAAAATTTGTGTATGCAATCATTTCGCATAAATCATGCTGAACCTAACGAAAAAAATATATTTCATTGTGTCTGTTTATTATTAAATTATTGTAAACTTGTATAAAATATATTTAGTTGGATTAGGCTAAATTAAATTGCACTTGTTATTATTTTTAACATTAACATAAATGAAAAAATATATGTAGTTAAACATATAAGAGAAATTTTTAGAAAGGACTTAATTTAAGAGAGTTCTTGCTAGTTGACCAGTTTTACCTATTCGGCACATTATATATAAATTGTGCGTCCGTGTGTATTCACCTATTTGTGGTTGCAGGGGTCGATTCATAGCTCCTGGCCCCGCCTCTTCACACACACACACACACACACACACAAAGGACACTAATCCCAAAACTAACTCCGCCAGTAACGATTTAAACACGTTTCACCAGAAACATTTATTAAACCCAAAATAGTTAACTGGGAACAATGTTCACAGCTGTATGTGCTACTGATGATAGTGTTGAGGCAAGACGTCATGCCAGTCACTTATCCTTGAAAGGTGCTCCTCCACACCAACAATACTCGCACTATATGAATCACATGCTCGTCCACACCAACAATACTCACACTATATGAATCACACAACTCATATATGACAATCTGTCCAGTGTTTTCTTAACTGATGTAACATTTAACGAGGTTCTCTACTGGTATATAATTATTAAGCTTTATGGTACAGCGTATTAAAGACTTCAAACGACAATCAATAATTATCTTGCATAATAGTGATGAAGAAAGACGGCGAAACTATAGCAAGAAGGGAGACTTACCTGCGACCTGTTTTTAGAGTGTTCCTACTCTCTCAGCCCGGCCCGAGCCACACCTCCATGATTATGTTTAATATTGTAACACCGAGCCTTGCCCAGCTGGAGGTACACTGGCGGTGGACGCAAGTACGTGTTTAGTGCTGAAGATGTCATTCCTGTGCTCGCCCTCACCTGCACTCAGCTAATGCACTTCTCTAACCTACACAACCACCTACATACACTTTTAAGAGTTTTTTTTTCTACCCGTATCGCCCGGCCTGAGGCTACATTTTCCTGACAGGCCTACATGACCCGAGGCCAGATTTCCCTGCTGACAGGCCTATGTGGCCTGATCCGGCACTTTCCTTGCAACTTTATTGGTTTGCACTTGTTAATAAAAGTCACTAACCATGACTGAAGGAAATCACAATGAACTTTAGACATTTCGGTTCGTTCTGAACCATTATCAATTCGCTAATCAACAGCAACTACTGTACAAGGAGTGTGTAGCCAGGTACACATGGAAAAACTTGCCAGAGTTGGTATTCAGGTAACATAACCGGGGGCTCACGTGTGTACTCTCATGTGCTGGTTATAAAATACTCTCACGCCTCCCAACATTAACAGGTGGCGCGGAATGTACTCACTCCCTTAATATTTTCTTAGATTAAATTCTCCACTAACTTTTTACTGTAAGTATTCATGCTCTTATCCTAGTATGGTTTTATTCAATAATTTTTTAAGAACGAAGCTTAGAAAGATTCAGAAGGCTCAGTGTTCGGCGTACTTTGCTACAGACCATGAAGAGGAGGCCAGGTCTGGGACCTAGCCTCGCCAGCGGTAACACCCAGAAGACAAACATTAAGATCACACAATATAATATCCCGAGGCGCAGATTATTAGTTGATAACTTCACAGTCCCCGGGGATACTGCACATTTCGTTATATACAAATATATAGTATACATTAAAACTGAGATCTAAATGACTTGATTTACTCAGTATTCTGAAAAATTAGATTTCAAAATGCGGACTTTCCTGCAATATTGTCTTGATAAAGTCAAGCCATTTTCAAACCCCTTTATGAGTAGTCTGGCTTTATGCAAGATGTACTAGGTGTGTACTAGGTTATCCAGGTTGATCGTTATTTAGGCCTGCGAGCAGCAACAGCCTAGGTGATCACGTTACCAGGGAATACTGGCGTCAGGCCAGTCTACAAACGTAGAACTACGAAAACCGGTCACAGGTTGTCTACCACCACTCAATTTGCAAACTCTACTGCATCATGTATTTTATTTTATAAATTGATTGTTCTACCTTATTTTAAATTACCCGATGTGATACCATCCACTTTAAAACATTACCACAATACAAGTGTCAAGACGATGGGACACCCATGAACCATTATGACGATACGAAGAAGCATTCAAGTACCATAAAACTAAAATGAACAACTATGTGTCATTAAGACAAGAACAAAGACTACCAAGTACCATTAAGAACGAGGCAAGTCATTAGAAGGGTAAGACCAAGTCTGTATTGGTCAGTCTTGGTGTATTACATTATCGCACCTCCCTCCAACTTCCCATACGATTATGCCAATCCACACAATCGTCGGAGGATTGCGTTTCCACTCGTGAAGGATCCTACACAAAAACTCCAACCCACACACCTCGGAGATGGTAATAAACTTGCCAGGTTAGCCAAGAAGTGTTGGGTGGAGGTGGGCAAAGTCTTAATGACTGCTACACACAACAAGTGTGCTAAGTCTAGCATCATGTTGAGAGCGCCAGATTAGCATGCACACCAGGTAACACTTTGCAGGTAACGAATGGTGGGTTCAACCACCCCCTCAGGCATACACCCACTCATGCTACCCATGTTGAGTAAGGTAGGATGGGAGGCAGCGGGAGAAAAGGAAGTAGGGGGAGGGAAAGGAGGAAGAGAGAGGGAGGTATCAAGGAGGAATGTGAGCAGACAAACAGTGGCAGCAGCCGAAACTAAGACATGAGAGGCCGAACAAGCTATGGCAGGTGTGGGGGTAGAAGGAACCTGCCAGTCATCACGTGTCAGCCAGCCACGTGTGACACCAATTATTACGATGTGGGTAGCAGGTTGACAAACGAAGACCATCCTGGGAGGTACTACATTCCTTCCGCACAAGTGAGGCATATACATCAGGTAGTAGGTTGGTAGAGAGCAACCAGCCAGGGAGTACTACCCTCCAGCCATATGACTGAGAAATGGAAGTTTCTTACACGGTTTGAGCTCAGGCGAGAGAGATATCATAATCTACACCTGGAAGATTCTGGAGGGACTGGTCCCTAATTTGCACACAGAAATCACTCCATGCGAAAGCAAAAGACTTGGCAGACGGTGCAACGTACCCCCAGTGAAAAGTAGGGGGCGCCACTGGTACACTAAGAAAAAACACAATAAGTGTCCGGGGCCCAAGACTGTTCAACAGCCTCCCACCAGCCATAAAGGACATTACCAGTAGACCTCAGGTTGCCTTCAAGAGGGAGCTGGACAGATACCTAAAGTCAGTGCCAGATCAGCCGGGCTGTGGTTCGTACGTTGGACTACGTGCAGCCAGCAGTAACAGCCTCGGTGATCAGGCCCTGATCCACCGGGAGGCCTGGTCATAGACCGGGCCAAGGGGACGTCGATCCCCGGAATGCCCTCCAGGTAGACTCCAGGTAGGCAGGATTGGTCTTTTCTTTCTGTCTCATGAACACGCAAGATGACAGGTAAATCTTAAAAATGTCTACTCGCATTCAGTATACACTTATCTTTTATTTCCTTTGTTTTTAGTGGGTTTTTCCCTGTGATATTTCCTTGCCAGTTTAGGACCTGTAGTCTGAGAGCGAGCCATCTTGCCCTCCAGAATGGTGGGTGCTTTAACTAGACCATATGAAAGAGGAAAGATACTCACGATCCTCTGTGATCTTATGTCACAAGAGCCGCCCAGGTGTGGCACTGGGCTAGACACCTGGAAGGCGCTCTACTGCCTTCGGCTCGTCTCAAGATCTCAAGCCACTTCACGCAAGTGAGCTAAACGGAGGTTAGGAAGTAATTTTCAGTCTTAGGCTGGAGAGTGGAACGTACTGGAGGTGGTGTACACTATACACAGTTTTCAAGGCTAAGTCTGATCTGGCCTGGAGGCCACTCATACTTCTTGTTGATCATTATCATCCGTCGACAGGAGTTAAGAGAAGCCAGGAGCTATTATTCGACTCTTGCAAACAGCTAAATAATTACACTGTCTTCATGAGAGGAAAAGTAATATCACAATTTATCTTACTACGTCGTAATGTATAATTGGAAAGTCAACGACTCGTTCCTCGACTCGCTAACACTATACAAGGAAGAAACGTTAAACTTGAGCAGGAACATCGTGTGCCTTGTAGGGACAGCCATCAGGACACCCTAGTAAGGACACCGACCAACACAGCGTCATCTGCTCACAGCCCCACACACGGAAGGTGGTTCAAGCGCCAGCACACCTTACCCCCTAACAAACATAAATTATTACATCAAAAGTTAACGATCGCAAATTTACTCCTTCCACATTCGGTCGCGTAGAACTGCGGCGTGAAGTGTGAGCTAATGCGACTGTCAACACACACCTGTGACCGGTTTCGCGAGTTTTTCTACTCTCAAAGCCTGGCCTGCGAATAAACTTTGCTGCTGACTGCCTAGTCAACCAGGATGTTGCTGCCAGCGGCGGCACCACCACCACCTTCACTCTCGCAAGTGCTGTCCGCCTGCCCACGCCGTCAACAAGGAGACTTAGTACGAGAGCTGGCCACGGGGGTGATGATCACACGAACCATTACCAGATACACCCAACTGTTTCCCTAGAATTATCCTCTCATGTTGTGCAGGCTGATTCTAGCACATTGTACACTTTCACCATCCGAGTGAAAATCTACATGTGTGTTTTAGTGGTGGCATATAAGTACTGGAAACTACTGGACTTAGCGCTTAAATTACATTTCAGCCAATTTGTTATATACAATTTCTTTATTAACGACTTTTGATTGAGAGTACATTATCAAGAATAAAATTTATAACAAAAAAGGCACAATACCGTGACTGGAACAATACACACACAACCCGCATATAGAAGAGAGGAGCTTACGACCGAAATGTCGTCGTAAGCTCCTCTCTTCTATGTGCGGGTTGTGTGTGTATAAAATTGATTTTCAGATGAAATGTAAATACAAAATGTTTGCAGATGCATTACAAGAAAAACACTTAAGTGGCCCAAGTGAATATGTATAAGATCACTTAAATGTTCAAATCCCTTTCTCTTCAACTCAAACAAATAAAATGTCATTTTGTATTGATTTGAATCAAACATGGCATTAACAAAATCATGCTAAAGATGTGTGTAATATATTTTAATTTACCCAACCTATTTAAGAATTAGTACAACTCTATTTCATTATTTTCCACTTGGAAAGGTTCCAGTTTTCGCAGGGGCCGTAACACGATATACAGTATACTAAACAACTGCAGAACAGCAGGAGGACAGAGGCCCCGAAGGGTACAAACTTCTCGCCAACATAAGGTCCCCTGATGCCAGTGTTCCAGGACACCACCAACAAAGATAAAATACCTCTATTTGTAACTGGAATGTATTTATATTTGAAGGCTCATACTGTAAGTTTTGTATTCGTACTTCATTTGAAGCGTTTGTATTTGGTCTTAGTCTACAAGGGCTTCAAAACAATAAATATTTGTATTTGAACTATTTTTTCTTGATCGTTGTTCTTATATTTGTAGTTGCATTTAGTAATACATATTCAGCCCCATCCCTGTTGTGAAATGATGCCTAAAAAATAGGACAAATATACAAAGGTTCTCTGATCTGAGGTGTCAGATGTAATGCTGTTTATCTGATGGTCTGGCACAGTCAGCCAGGTGTAAGTCACACCTGCCGGAGAAGACAAGGAACAGGTGTTGGAAGAGGTATATTAAGGAAGAGCAAGGAAATAAGTTGTAATATTTACACAGCACTTGGACCTAGGTCATCATTCTGTGCTCGTGTCAATATAAAGGAATATATTCCCACACTCATAAGGAGGGAGGTGTGTGTGGTCATTATCATACCCAGGAGAGGCCCCTCTTGCCTTCCCGGTGTGGACGAGTGTGGGGCCTGGAGCTACGGACCAACATGGAGGGCGTTGGGACACTGCACAATACCCCCTTGGAGCGCCACCGACCTTTTATGTGGTGTGGCCGCCCGCACGCCGCCCACACCCGGTCTCAAATGAGGTAAAAGTGTTCTCCCTGTTTGGGCGTGGGGCCAGCACCCTCCTTCACCGGCCTACCAGGCACTGCCGCCTTCTAGTGGCCCTCCACCTGTCTCCAGTATTCAGCTGACCTTCGTTTATAACTTCCTTCTCTCCTGGTCATCCACATGGAATAGGCCATCCTGAATGATGGCAATTCCCGCGTCACAGAAACGCCAGCTGGCATCCATTCAAAGATGCCGTAGCTGCTAAACTACTCCTGTGTGATGGAATATGACAGAGCTTGTGTTTATTCCTACAATGTAACTATCATAGACAACATGATGGCCGCACACTATGGGTGTATGTAATATTCAAAACTTCCTGCCGAGTGCATCCATATTCAAACCTACTTCTTCCTCTGTCACCCTCCCTCTACGCTCATCCTATTCCAACATTAACGCTAAAATAGGTTACAAAATTGCCTTTGTTCCAAAAGACTTATTATACTTTTGAACAGTCAACAGCTTACGAAGAACAACAGAGCGACATTGGCGCTACTTATTCCATTTGTCAATATTCAAGAAGACGCATCTCTATACCTGGTGGAGAAAAGTAATCACTAATCTGAAGAGGGACGCCACGTCGGACTGAACCTGGCTACAAATACCTCGGCCTCTCAACCTATAGGTACACCTGTCTAAATGTAAACTTTCAGCATTATTTTCTCACATCTTCTCCCTGGGACTTGTATAAAACCACAAGATTTTTTTTAGACATTTCTCAAGTAGATGTGCCAGAAATGTCCAAATATTTCAGCTATGACAACAACCTAGCCCAATATCCATTTTTTAATGCAATAAATTAACAATCACTTTACTTTCTGACCCAAAATCAAGTTGGTGAACATTATGTGGATGTTGGCATCATGTGCCAGCTGACTGAGGTAGAGTCATTGAGGCGAGAACTTTGGCTAGCTTTAAATATAAATTGAACGAGCATATGAGTGAGGATTGTTAGACGTGAGTTGTATTTGCCTACTGCACTGATCCTCCATTTTCATGTTCTTAATGTTTCTGTAATTACAAAAACAATGGCTATGATTACTTGAGAGTTTTTCATTTAAGTCAACAATTCAGCTATTATCCTAGTTGATTTAGTAAGTGGGAGAATTACCGACAAAATGTTGGGTAAAAAGAGATACAACTAACGTGACATTTTATTGTGGCAAGGTTTCGCTCTCCAGGACCACTGTCAAGCTCTCCAACACATCCTCTGGGCTAGTAGTGGGTGTCCAAACTGTGGATAAATTATAATTGTCGTAAAAAAAATTCGCGTGCCCATGGGAATTCCGAGCAGAAAATTATTTTATGTACGTATTATGATTTTATATATTATAATTATATATATTTTCTTATTACATAAAATTATATACATTCTAATCAGAACGAATGAGACTCGAAGCCATGGAAGGAGAGTCCTAAACCTTGCAAGCCAGTATGCCAACTTCTGGTCCATGTCAGCCTAACAAGATTCACCCAACTAGAGACTGTTAGCTTGAGCCATACTTCCATTTGTGCTCACAATGGCTCAAAGAGAGGCAGCGCATAACTGATGTGAATTTTGCTATGTAAAAGTATGTAACACTATCCGAATTGTTTTTTTTACTTCCTACATCATTAAACTCAGAAATTATTCCCCACTTTGTGTCACCTGTGACTTGCTTTTTTATACAAGTCCGGGAACTCTAATACGAATATCACACAAGAAGGCTGCTTAGTTGGCACATGCATACAGGAATGATGAGTGCCACGTCCCTATAGGAATGCTTACTAGTTTGCACATCTCTACAGGAAGGCTAAAGGCATTTCTAAAGGAAGGTTGACATTATTACAACACTGACTAGCAAATTTCCTGCAGCTAATTCACATCTTTTACTCTGGTTGAATTTCCTTGTTTTTCCTGTGACAACCATTTTGATAAACGCCTTGCAATTCATCTGGACCTAACGTATGCATACACGAATATCATAATTGTAAACTGTTTCAATTTTTATAATATACGAATATCATAATATATTGTGACCCTGATTCTACGATACTGCATTAACTTTAATAATACATTAACATACATTCATACGTTATTCATTGGGTGATTTGCATTAGTAATGTGTGCATCAATTAACCAAAATTAAACCTAATATTTAATGATAACTTCTGAAATCCTCTTGTCCTCCTCTCTTTTATAGTTGTTCAACTATGTCACTGAAAACTCCTCTCGTATTCTCTTCCCCTCAGATCCAGTGTTCCATCTCTGTGGGATCTATGGATCTTCTCTACAGCGTCGAGCATGTGCCGACTCCACACCGGCGCCGCATACTGCAAGATGGCCATAACGTATGATTATTTATGCTAGTTTATGTTAGCTAGTTTTTCAATGTACAGCTGGAGAAATATATGGCTGCTATGTCCTTCAGCGATATGCTCAGAGGATACATATCCATATACGTTATAACTCACGAAATCGTAATAACACGATTGTAAACAAACCACGGTACGGGTGGGAGTACCTGGAGTTTTACCACTCACCATGTACACTGTCAGCAGTTTCTACTTCCAGGCTGTACCTGTGTCCTGTCTTCCTTCTCTCGTTATTAACTAGTTCTATTCTAATTACTTTCATACCATTAGCTAAAATGAAAGTAGTATAATTATTCCCTTTATCAGTTCAGAGAGTAATGGTCCTCACCAATATTACATAGTGAATAATTTACAGTCGCTGTATTTATCATTTAACTCTATAGTATGTGCGGATGTTCAGTGCCTAAATGTGCAGGCATTATGTAGAAAAGGTGTATCGAGACTAAGAACTGAAAGAAATCAAAGCATTTCCAACCTTAACTCTGAAATGAAAACAGAAATGCATGAATACCTATGAAAATATCACCAAAGTCGGTGGGTAAACATTTTTTTCACGGTGGGTCTCCTTTAAATGCGTAGTGCTCTGTAGGAGTGGTGAAAGCTGTTAGGGGCGTGTGGTGTGGGCGTGCACGTGGGCGAGGACAGGCTGAGTCACACCTGGACTACGCCCACTAACACATTAATGCAATACCCGCTACTTCAGCCACAAAACCTGACCACCTGAAAGTGTACTCCCTGGAGCGAAGGCGAGATGCAGAATAATTTACACTTAGAAAATACTAATGGGACTAGTTACACATGTTACGACAGAGACGGAGGAGGCGGCGGCAGCACCAACACGTACAGCCTTCAGAAAGTGAAGCTACCCACTGATTACTTAGGAAGATTTTTATATTAAGATTGTGACCGCCAAGCTCACAACACCTTACCCACAAGCCTTTTTCTTAAGATTTTTGAAGCGTACTGCTGTGTATTACCTTCAAGGTGACACATCGCAGGCGTTAAAGATCAACTTTTTCAATACGACTGAATTCACAGACTAAGAACTGTTATCCTACAATCTCCAAATGAGAGTGGCGCCTCGAAGACACGGTGAATCTTCAAGCACATATAAACGCCTCTGCGACCCGCTCCCAGACCAGGCCTACTGGAGGATAAAGGCCTGATCAACCAAGCTGTCACTGCTGGGCGCATGCAGTACAACGTAAGAACCATAACCCAGCTGGTCGAACACTGGAGTTTAAGGACTTGTTAAGTTCCCTCGCAGACAGCCAGAGGTTTGTTAGTAATTTCCCTTATGCACAAAGGGAGGGCACTGAAGAGTCGGGGACCTTTGATACTGAATCTCTTAGTATATTTGTCGCATCCCTCCTTTTTTCGTGGAGGTATTTTACACTGTCTACTAAGTTTCTTACTGTCATATGAAGCAATTTCGGTGTTCAGGTTTGGGACCAGTACCTCCATTATTTTCCGGAGTAAATTATTATGTACCTTTCTCACCTACGTTCCAAGGAATACAGTTGACTGGAACTGAAGTATTGTATTAATATTGGTAGAATTACCGACAATATGTTAAGTAAAAGGACACAAATGCAACTAACGAGACATTTTATTGTCACGGCTTGAAAAAGCTCCTGGAGAGCGAAACGTTGCCACAATAAAATGTCTCATTAGTTGCATTTGTGTCCTTTTACTTAACTGAAGTATTCCCAGCAGTTCAGATGCCTGACTGAGTTTATACGAGCACTGAAGTTCTCTGTATTTTCCAGCTCAGCAATCTTGTTTTCCTTGAAGGGGAGGTCGAGAGAACAAGTGACTTAAAAAGTATCATCACTGACTCAGCATCTCTAGTCTTAAGATATCCCTTACTTAATGCGAGATGTTCCGACATTACTCCAAAGTCTCGCACATGGGCCTTTCCATCTATTGGATGATTCAAGTTTGTCCTGTACTCCGATCTAGTTTTTACAGTGTTTATTTCCTCCAGTCTTCCATACTGGAGAAACTGAAACTTGTCTTCGTCAAGCATCACATTGCCGACAATATTCCATAGAGCGAAAGTTCCATGTATGAGACTTGCATGATGATCTGAGATGTTATGTTGAAAATGGTATAAAATACCGACAAGTTGAAGATTAAGACACGTGTGCAACAGTTGGGTGTCTTTATTGATGAAACGTTTCGCTTACACAGTAGGTTTCTTCAGTCAAATACAAAGGCAGCAGGTGTAGTAGCGAAATAAAGATGAAGTAATCAGTCCATCAACCTTGGAGAAAAAGTATTTGAGGTGGTCAGTCCCTCAGCCTGGAGAAAAGTTCAGCTCCATGGAGATGAACTCTTTATATTTAGAAAGAATAAAGGGAAGTACTGGTTTAGCAACAGAGTTGTAACAAACTCCCAGGTAGCATCATTGAGGCGAGAACTTTGGGTATCTTATATAGGTTGGACGGGTACATGAGTGGGTGGAAGTTAGGCCTTCCATGTATGGACCAATACGTCTACTGCAGTATTCCTTTAGTCTTATGCTATATTTTAACTACACCCCGACCGCACACGCCTTTCAATACTCACTACCTCCAACATGCAAACCCCAACACCCCGCAATATTCGATATTAATCAATGCGTTTTGCACATGGCGACTGATGGTAGAGGTTGCGGCATGCGTCGGCACTCTAGTGGTACTTGCATGCACGAGCACGCATAATCACGGACTCATCACTGTCACGGACACAAGCTCACAGACACAGTCGCCCGTGCGTAAATACACGAAGGAAGCTTTTAATGCAGTGACAGCCGGGTTATGATGCCTCCGTTAGGCTGCGTGCATAAGAGCCTGACTAACGAGGCCATCAACCAGTTGACTTGGTCTCATACTGAGCCGCGGGGGTGATGACCCCAGAAGCTATCACCAAACACACTGGTAAAATATGCAGGGAGTAAGGAGAGACTGGTGTAGGGTGTGAGGAGGCAGGTGATGCTCCAACTATCCTCCCTTTCCTTTGATTAAACCCGTTTACCTCCCATCCCCCAGGAACTTTAGCCACTCCAAGGTCACCATGACCCCCGTGGGTCATGCTGACCTTGGAGTGGCTAAAGTTAATCGTTACTTCATGTCCCCCCCCACCACACAACAGCACATTGAGAATGTATACAAAAACATCTAAGTCATCAAGAATTGATTATTAGAATCAATCACTCGAGCAGTGCCTCAGTAAGTGGGTTAACCTTACAACAATAGTGAGCTGCGTGCCTCAAGTGCCAAGATCCTGGTGACGGCACCCGCCTCTGTCATGCCAAGTGCCACAGCTTCACTTCTCTTACCACTGGTACTCACCAACCTGTGACTGGCTTCCAGGGTTCTTCTCCCCTAGCAACCCGGCGTGAAGTCAAACTGCCTGGTCAACCAGGCTGTTGTCGGCTGACCAGGTTCATCAGGCTGATCATACAGGATAAATTACACCAGCAATAATTATTCATATACTTGACTACAATTTACAAATAACCCAAAGATAAGAGAAAACTTTTGATCCGTTCTGAATCATTATTAGGTTCCAGAGCTGACTGAAACAGCTTTTACAGCTTCCTCTAAGTAATATGTAAATGTTTGTCAATTATCCCAGCCACGTGTTGTGGCTTATTCTTTAGTGAGAACAACACCGGGAGGGTAGCAGTTTCTGCCGCTTGTGACCTTTATATGATTAACAACATTCACCGGGGAATAATAACACATTAATTTATTCTTTGCCCAACAAAAAAAAAATCTTCCTTCCATCCCTTTCCCTCAACGAGAAATAGGTCCGTGGATCATGGATGGTGATACCTTTTAAATCAATAATTATCACCAGAGGGCCGTTCAATACCACCAATGGTGCTCCAACTAAAGACCACAAGAGGCTGACAATTATACCCAGGACAGCTTCACCACTGCACCGAGATAAAACCTTAACACTAATTTTAAGAAATAAAAAAAAAGTGTTTTTGTAAATTTTGTTCAGGATACTTCAGGTATAAGAAATAAAATTAATACCACGACGACCATGACGTCAGATCAAACCTTGCAATTAAGAACCTAAAATCATCCAATTACGATACCAGTATATTACCTCTTATTAGTAAACAGAAATGACACTTTTAAAGGGAAAGATTTTTTGGACCAGGCTTCCTGGTTGCTGGACTGGTTAGCCAGGCTATTGGTGCTAGCAGCACGGACAACAGACTGTTGTTCCCTGTCCATTTACTTACCTCCTTTTATCACCGTCACAACTGTACCGCCTCCATCTACTTACCTCTCTCCATCATCACCACCACCACAACTGTACTGCCTCCATCTACTCACCTCCCTACCAACACCACTGCTCCTCTTCCTCGAACATCGACTTACCTAAAAGAGAAATGAACCAATAATTAGCAAAAATAACGAGGACAATAAAAATAAAAAGTTTGAGATATAAAACTTAAGCTGGAGACAGTAATGCTGAAAGAAAACATGCTAAATGAAAAAAAAAGACATATTTAGAGCAAGCTTTTGTGACACGATGTAAAATACAAACTTCTCTAAAGTTTTCTTTTAATTATTGTATTATATTTATTAAAGAGAGAGGGGGGGGGTAGAACCATGCTAATTTTGATGAAGAATTAATTAAACCAAAGATAGAAAGACAGAGGAAATATTAATTTTGTAATTCGGAATATATTAATTGTTGTTGACCTTGAGGAAGCCGGAAGGTGCAGGAGGCAACAAGGCTAAAAGCGGAGGAGAAAAAACACATAAAACAGCCTAAATCTGTATTACCTGTAATATACTCACGTCCAGTTTCAAGAGTTTTTTGAGACAGAGCTCCCGTTGAGCCTGGCCCATGGCCGGGCTCAGAGAGTAGAGAAACTCTCGAAACTCTTCAAAGGTAAGGTTGAGGGAAACTATCAACTTGATAAAGCTCTCCTTGAGCGAAACGTTGTTATAATAAAGATTTGTTAAAGCTGCGTTTTCAACTAAAATTAATGCTTTTCTGTATATAAAGAGGACCATTTCCTCTACCACATACACAATTCTTTCTCAAAATATTTTCTGTTGAGGATTTAATTAATATATGTGAGACACTGTCATTAGAATGTGTTTAACGAGCAAATAATCCTATTACGACCTACGTCGGAGTATTTTTTACCAAACCAAGTGTCTTCCTTTGTCATCACACATACGCTGGTATGTGTGTAAGGCTAGTACCAACAGCCTGTTGATGAGGCCTGGTCTGGGACCGAGCCGGGGGAGTCTTCACCCTCCAAACACTCCAGGTAGACACTACTTTGTCTACGTAATCTCACATCTGATTGTAAAACGTGCATGTGTTGAGCCCCACACAACTGTTGACACGGGTGTCAGTCTCAAAGAGATCATAATTGACTGAAGATGGGTCACTCAGGCCGAAATACTATATAATAGATCTCCGTTAACTGTGGTTTAATTTTGTAGTCAAGTGCTTAATATATTATCAGGTACCTCTTTTCTTCTGTTAAAGAGGCCACACTGTAAGTGCCTTGAGAAGATCCAATCGTTTTTGTTTTGACTGCAGTGCCTTGAAGTGTTCCAATAGTTTTTATTTTGACTGCAGTGCCTTGAAGTGTTCCAATAGTTTTTGTTTTGACTGCAGTGCCTTGAAGTGTTCCAATAGTTTTTGTTTTGACTGCAGTAACAACCTGTTAAACGTGGATTCATAATTTTTTTTTCATAACTTTAGTCATTACTGTGACGTCCTCTGTGTTTGTCCTTCAAGTAAGAACCAATGTTTTTTTCCTGAAGCTTAAGTAAAATGTTCCTTAATTATCGCAAACAGTATGTTGTCATTCTATATTGCGGTACTATTTAAGTCTAAGATAGTGCTAAAGAATGTTTTCTGCACACACTTTACACTCCTCCGAGTTGCTACACCAACCTGCTACATACAGCCAATCTAAATGGATCCTTGCCACCACTTTTTATACTCGTCTACTTCCAACCTTAACAACACCCATAACACGTTTCATCTGACGCAACTATTATAATGCTTTACATATTCACTATTTCGTAAGAGTCGCACTGAATTCGTCCAAACCTATTATCTGTTTCCATTCCTGCCAATTTATCAACGCTTTTATTCCCTAATATGAACATGAGATACTGAAAGGGTTATTTTAAGTCAAAATAATTTAAATACATCGTCCCTACGACCCTTGCTGTGAAGTCCGAGTGTTTTTATTTAAACAATCTTCAGTTTATATGTACTGAGCTGTTACTTTATTTTATATGACAGTTGCATCCCGAGATGCACAAGTTATTGGAGTGACAAAGGCAAAGCTTTAACCAATAAGGTCAATCAGCACTTAACAAGGATAACGAGAGGGAGGGAGGGAGGGAGACACTTCTCAGGGGCGCCTGCCTCCCTAAGAACCCAGAATCTTTTTCTCGTTAAAATGGACATGATGTTTTATCACTGCCAAGATTTGTTGTTACTTGTGGATTAAAACTTGAAAGAAATTAATGACTAATGGACCTCGAACTGTTTTCAAAGCCTTGATTGTTAATGAAATATGAAATTTAGTCAGGGTAGTTCGCAGGAAACTGGCAAATGTTTTAAGCACTGAATAATCTACCAGTTCTAATGTTATTTTATAACATTTAAACATTTATGTGAATAATTATATTGACGTATCTGGTTATACATCTGAAACATACGAAGAATAAGAGTAACTAGCGTAAGCTGCTGTTATACCATCTAGACCACTTTCAGAATAGTGATCCACCCGTCTATGTCTGGTCCAGAACTACACCACACAGTCTTGGTAAGGTATTTAAATATGATATGCCAGGGTAATATTTATGAAGGTAATTCTAAGGTATTTAAATATGATATGAGCAGGGTAATATTTATGAAGGGATTCAGGGAAACCGGCAGGCATGACTCGAGTCCTGGAGATGGGAAGTACAGTGTCTGCACTCTGAAGGAGGTGTGTTAAATATTGCAGTTTTATAACTGTAGTGTAAGCGCGCTCTGGCAAGACAGGCATAGAGTGAATGATGGTGAAAGTTTTTCTTTTTTCGGGACACCCTACCTCGGTGGGAAACGGCCGATGTGTTAAAAAAAACAAAAGGCCATATATCAAACTATTTATTTTGACTCTCCTTTACCGATCTCTCACTTCAACGAAGGATTATTTTCATGAAGTTCCTGCAAGGAGCTCAATGTTTTAGGAATTAAGTCTTTGGAAATGTTTTTTTCCAACTCCTTCCCGGATACTCTTCCTGACGAAGTGATACTCTTCCTGACGAAGTGAAGATGACGAGAGAGGGCGAGCAGTTAGAATATGTTGCGGGGTTCACCAGGAAGGTAGGTAGGTGATGGTGTTACTGTGGGTTGCTGTCTAGCTGCTTGTCCTACACCACCTGCACTTTACCTCCCTCCCTCACGCCCACGCCCACTTGCCACCCCCTCTCGCCCGAACACAAATACAATTCGTCTCACAATTTAAACCATCAAATACCAGCTTGGTTGCGATATTCTACAATAGGTTTCAAGACACAAAAATAAGAACTCTGACAACCGAAAAATATAAAACTGTTGAAAAGTGGAATAATTTGGATAAGGAAGTCGTGGAGTTCAATACAAGGCTTAAAGAGTAGTTATGATAACAAGAAGAAGAATTCAGGGAAGCCCAACAAAGTAGTATAGGAGGCGGGGCCAGGAGCTAAGTCTCAACCCCGTGTAAACAACTATGTGACGACTCTTGCTACTTAGGAAATTATTCTCAATAACACGAAACAAAAAATAGAAACCAAACCACGGGTGGAGCTAGAACCCGCGACCAGGGTCATAAAACTCCGGACGGACGTGCTAGCCACTGGACCAGCTGACTGCAATCGTGTCATTACGATTTCGAGTCAAAAATAATATAATTTTCTAATTACATTAAATAATTTCATTAAACAATGTCAAAATTAAATACAGTGAAAATTAAATATGCAGTGAGAAATACCGGGAGGGTTGTGACGGGAGGGTAGTACCTCCCTGGAGGGTTGTGACGGGAGGGTAGTACCTCCCTGGAGGGTTGTGACGGGAGGGTAGTACCTCCCTGGAGGGCTGTGACGGGAGGGTAGTACCTCCCTGGAGGGCTGTGACGGGAGGGTAGTACCTCCCTGGAGGGCTGTGACGGGAGGGTAGTACCTCCCTGGAGGGTTGTGACGGGAGGGTAGTACCTCCCTGGAGGGCTGTGACGGGAGGGTAGTACCTCCCTGGAGGGCTGTGACGGGAGGGTAGTACCTCCCTGGAGGGTTGTGACGGGAGGGTAGTACCTCCCTGGAGGGTTGTGACGGGAGGGTAGTACCTCCCTGGAGGGTTGTGACGGGAGGGTAGTACCTCCCTGGAGGTTGTGACGGAGGGTAGTACCTCCCTGGAGGATTGTGACGGGAGGGTAGTATCTCCCTGGAGGTTGTGACGGGAGGGTAGTGCTCCCTGGAGGGTTGTGACGGAGGGTAGTCCTCCCTGGAGGGTTGTGACGGGAGGGTAGTATCTCCCTGGAGGGCTGTGACGGGAGGGTAGTACCTCCCTGGAGGGCTGTGACGGGAGGGTAGTACCTCCCTGGAGGGTTGTGACGGGAGGGTAGTACCTCCCTGGAGGGTTGTGACGGGAGGGTAGTACCTCCCTGGAGGGTTGTGACGGGAGGGTAGTACCTCCCTGGAGGGCTGTGACGGAGGGTAGTACCTCCCTGCAGGGCTGTGACGGGAGGGTAGTACCTCCCTGGAGGATTGTGACGGGAGGGTAGTACCTCCCTGGAGGATTGTGACGGGAGGGTAGTATCTCCCTGGAGGGTTGTGACGGGAGGGTAGTACCTCCCTGGAGGGTTGTGACGGGAGGGTAGTACCTCCCTGGAGGGTTGTGACGGAAGGGTAGTACCTCCCTGGAGGTTGTGACGGAGGGTAGTACCTCCCTGGAGGGCTGTGACGGGAGGGTAGTACCTCCCTGGAGGGTTGTGACGGGAGGGTAGTACCTCCCTGGAGGGGTGACGGGAGGGTAGTACCTCCCTGGAGGGTTGTGACGGGAGGGTAGTACCTCCCTGGAGGGTTGTGACGGGAGGGTAGTACCTCCCTGGAGGGCTGTGACGGGAGGGTAGTACCTCCCTGGAGGGTTGTGACGGGAGGGTAGTACCTCCCTGGAGGGCTGTGACGGGAGGGTAGTACCTCCCTGGAGGGTTGTGACGGAGGGTAGTACCTCCCTGGAGGGCTGTGACGGAGGGTAGTACCTCCCTGGAGGGCTGTGACGGAGGGTAGTACCTCCCTGGAGGGCTGTGACGGGAGGGTAGTACCTCCCTGGAGGGTTGTGACGGGAGGGTAGTATCTCCTGGAGGGTTGTGACGGAGGGTAGTACCTCCCTGGAGGATTGTGACGGAGGGTAGTACGTCCCTGGAGGATTGTGACGGAGGGTAGTATCTCCCTGGAGGGTTGTGACGGAGGGTAGTACCTCCCTGGAGGGTTGTGACGGGAGGGTAGTACCTCCCTGGAGGGTTGTGACGGGAGGGTAGTACCTCCCTGGAGGGTTGTGACGGAGGGTAGTATCTCCCTGGAGGGCTGTGACGGAGGGTAGTACCTCCCTGGAGGGTTGTGACGGGAGGGTAGTATCTCCCTGGAGGGTTGTGACGGGAGGGTAGTACCTCACTGATGGGTTGTGACGGGAGGGTAGTACCTCCCCCTGGAGGGTTGTGACGGGAGGGTAGTACCTCCCCTGGAGGGTTGTAACGGAGGGTAGTACCTCCCTGGAGGGCTGTGACGGAGGGTAGTACCTCCCTGGTAGGGCTGTGACGGGAGGGTAGTACCTCCCTGGTGGGCTGTGACGGGAGGGTAGTACCTCCCTGGAGGGCTGTGGCGGGAGGGTAGTACCTCCCTGGAGGGCTGTGACGGGAGGGTAGTACCTCCCTGGAGGGCTGTGACGGAGGGTAGTACCTCCCTGGAGGGCTGTGACGGAGGAGTACCTCCTGAGGCTGTGACGGGAGGTAGTACCTCCCTGGAGGGTTGTGACGGGAGGGTAGTACCTCTCTGGAGGGCTGTGACGGGAGGGTAGTACCTCCCTGGAGAGCTGTGACGGGAGGGTAGTACCTCCCTGGAGGGCTGTGACGGGAGGGTAGTACCTCCCTGGAGGGCTGTGACGGGAGGGTAGTACCTCCAGGGAGGTATTTATACTCCTTAACTATTATGATGATTCTCTCAACTAGTTAGTCACAATTGTCGTACGTATACACGTTTTGATCAGACTCACCAGTGTTACTTCAGACACCCTGAACAAGCTGTGTTTGGTTAGCTAACATGACGTCAATTCAGTGGCATTATGTACTCTCTTGTTTATCTGTTACACGTGTACATTACAGATGAATGTTCATGGAACATGTATTGTGACATGTACACAAGTGTGCATTTTGTCACTATACAGATACACACTTGTGTACATTTTGTCACTATACCACGAACATTCATCTGTAATGTACACATGTGTAACAGATAAACAAGAGTACATAATGCCACTGAAGTGACGTCATGTTAGCTGTACATGAATGGTATAAAATACTGACTAGACGAAAATTAGACACATACAACATCTGGGTATCTTTAATGTAGACGTTTCGCCATCCAGTGGCTTTATCAATTCAAATTGTAGGACATAATTTGAAGACAGTAGAACTATATACAAAAGATGAGGTAATCAGCCTTGGAATTAGTGTTTAGAGCACCGTAGTTGTGAAGAATTTGGAGCACACGCAAGAAGTCTGGCTCTTATATACTGGCGTCAGGTGAAAAGAGGAACAGGTACCAGACGAAAGCATTATCACTGGTAGGCGGGATACCCCAGTGGAAGTAGGTCATACCCAAGAGACGGGTTAATAGAAGTGAAGAAGGTTGTGGAGATGTCCTGTGAACCAAGATTCCATGATGTTGCAGTGTCTGGCAAGTTGTACATGAATGCTATACAATACCGGCAAGATGAAACTTAGACAACATTAAAGATACCCAGATGCTGCACATGTGTCTAATTTTCATGTTAGCTGACCAAACACACCTTGTTCAGGGTGTCTGAAGTAACATTGGCGAGTCTGATCAAAAGGTGTATACGTTCGACAATTCTGACTTCCTAGTTGACAGAATCATCGTAATAGTTAAGGAATAGTGAAGTAACAGTAATTATGATGCTATTTTTAAACAATTAACCGAGTAATCATGATGCTATGACTTTATAACACTAATGTAAACATCTCTGGGAACGGTGCTGGGTCAAACTAACTCTTCCTTGACATATTTTAAGTAATAATTTAACTAGTAAACATCATGATAATTTACATAATAGTGAATTAAGTGCGTTATCATGATGTTTGTATAAGTGATAGTGAGCTAAGTGCGTAATCATTGTACAAGACAAGTCTAGGTGTGCGTTGTGTGACAAGCACACACCAGCTTCCGCTGTCTGGAGACTCACACTGTACTAACCTGTTTGTGGCTGCTGGGGTCGATTCACAGCTCGTGGCCCCGCCTCTTCACTGGTCACTACTAAGTCCACTCTCTCCCTGCTCCAAGAGCTTTATCGTACTTCTTTAAGCTATGTATAGATCCTGCCTCCACTACATCTCTGTCCAGATGGTTCCACTTCTTGACAACTCTATAGCTAAAGAAATACTTCCTAACATCCCTGTGACTCATCTAAGTCTTCAACTTCCAGTTGTGACCCCTTGTTGCTGTGTCCCATCTCTGAAACATTGTCTCCATATCTACCTTGTCAATTCCTCTCAATATTTTATGTCGTTATCATGTTCCCTCTATCTCTCCTGTCCTCCATTGTCATAGGACATACCCCGTGAGTGCGTGCGTGCGTGCGTGAGAGAGAGAGAGAGAGAGACCTGGACAAGGGGTGTGTGGGAGGCAGGCTTGCCCCGCCCAACCTCATCTGGACAAGTGTAAACACAAGGAGTGTGGGAGAATGAGGGAGGCGGCCTCGACCCACCCAACCTCACCTGGACAGGTGTAAACACACACTTCCCGGCCATGACACAGCATCAGCGCCACAAAAGACCGCCACCACATCACCCTCCTGCCAGCAGTCACTGTGTGCCTTGCTGAGTCCCTTACCCACTCGCCAGCAAGAGTGACCTTGAGCCTCCACTCCACCACACAACCTTTACTCACACTTCACAAACCAGCGTATTGTTTCCAATGCAGTAAGCAATTCCACTGTCTCTCTCGTTGCCAGATTCAGTTTATGTCACTTGTTTATTAATACCTATACGCAAATTCGGAATAAAGAAGTTAAAATAGCATAATTTAAAATAACTTATTTTCAATTCTGAGAGTTGAATAGTTCATCCAGACACTGACTCACTTGTGCATTAAGTCTGAGATACTGCCTGGTCTGGGACCGGACCCCAGAAGCGGTGCTCCATCCCCTACCCCTGATATCGTTTGCAGCTAAACTTTAGCAGGCGGTGCAAAATACCCCCAATGAAAAGTAGGGGCGCCATTGGTACACTATGAGAAAACACCATAAGTGTCCGGGGCCCAAGACTGTTCAACAGCCTCCCACCATGCATAAGGGGAATTACCAACGACACTCGTTCTGTTAATGAAGTGACAACCACACTCATCCAGTGGGTTGTAAACACTGGACTACCACACACAGGATGGGTATGGGATGTATAATAAAGCCATTAAATTAAGGTACATTATAGTCCAGGACCTTGCAACCTCTCCAGGTATAAAGGTTATTACCAACAGATCCATGTTTGTCTTTAAGAATCAAGAAATAATGTAACAAGTTCTTCCAGGCTGTTCCGATCAGTCGAGCTGATCATGAAGAACTGCGTTAGGTTAGGTTTGTTAGGAAACAGGACAAGTGTTTCCTGACGTAGGTCTTAGTCATATGATGACCCACCGCTGGAGCTTTTGGTCATTTGACAGAAGCCTTCCGCTGGCTTACCGGTCCACCCCTTTAAAAAAATAGGGTTATGATAATAACCATTTTGTGATTGAATAACTGCGTGGCGCTACCACATGGTGTCAACCTGGAGCCCTGGTCTGGGACCGGACCAAGGAAAACCAACAACACAAACATGAAATAGCTGACATAACATTAGCTCTATTAGTTCGATTCTTGACTTTTAAAAAATACCTTTGCAAATAATTAAACTGCAACAAATCCTGTGCACTTTTGTATGGCCTTGGCTATAACGTGTTTATATTGCGAATATATATTTGTGTATTACTGTGATTCATTAATCCCGAATTCTGGTGTTCTATGATATGGTGTCGGAACGCAAGTTTATCCTCCTCTACACACACTTAACATTGTCTTTCCCGTCTTGTAGGCTGGTGTAGCCTACATGTGTACAAGTAATCGGAAGGAATCTTGGCCACCACCGATTATGCTTTATTTCCGCTGTTGGTAAGATAACCATATAAATCATGTAACGCAACCCTATTGTAATGCTGTAAAGATTCACTATTATATTTCATCTCAATGAACTCGTTCTCTAGATTTTAAAGTATATATTTTCCTTGTAATCTGCTGCAATATACAGCGCACTAGAAAACAACAATATATTTTGAGGACAGATGGCACCCTACCTCGCTCGCTCGTAGCGCCCATCACACCTCCCCTACATGGAAATATTACACAAGTCTAAGCACTCTGCCCACCCACCTTCACTATCAACTACTTTGACCCCACACGCCTTGGAAACGACACTCCCCAGAGATCCAGGTCTGTCTGTATCTGTCTGTCGTGTCTCTCTCTCTCTCTCTCTAGTCCCCCTTGAAATTTTAAGTTTTTATTGTTTTTTTTTATAGGAATCATCGGCTTCGCGCCCTGGTCTGAGCCCAGGCCTCGTAAATAAAGTACTACAGGAATAAGATATACCTTTGATATACCTTTGAAGAGTTTCGAGTTTATCTACTCTGAGCCCGGCCATGGGCCAGGCTCGTCTGGTGCTTGCCTGGTCAACCAGGCTGTTGCTGCTGGAGGCCCGCTGCCCCACATATCCATCACAGCCTGGTTGATCTGGCACCCGGTGAAGATACTTGTCCAGTTTCCTCTTGAAGGCTTCTACTACACTGGTTCCAGCCGTGTTTCGGATATCTTCTGGTAATATGTTGAATAGTCTGGGATCCCGGATGTTAATACAGTGCTCCCGTATTGTCCCCACCGCACCCCTGCTCCTCACTGGGTTTATTTTACACTTTCTCCCATATAAGAGTTAAGAAAAAGAAAGTAAAGATGTGATTGCACTGAATATAAGTTAGATTTACATCTCATCTTTCGTGTTTGAGACAAAGGAAAGACCAGCCATACTGCCAGAGTGCAAAGCATTTAACAGACTCCCATTTTATATTTACAGCTCCGATAGTTCCGGGAAAGTATGTCAAGAGTCATCATAAAGTCTTTAGTGGGTCGTATTCATGAGGTAAATAATGGCGTGAGAGCTAAAGGAGGCCTGTGAGTAAAGGTGGAGTGGAGTGCTCTCTTAACTCACGGCGGAAGTGAGTGGAGGCTCTAGATTCAGGGAGGGATGGAGTGGAGAATTAAGACTTGGGGGAGGGGGTGGAATGGAGAGTCAAGACTTGAGGAGATGAGGAGTTGGAGTGTACTAAAGACTGGAGGAGCGGAGGTTATCTGTTCTGTTATTGTTCTGGGGATTATCATCGCACGGCCCGGTCTCAGACTAGGCCTCCTCGGTTGCAAAGGAAATATTACTTGATTAAGAACGCTTAAGAAGCAAATTAAAAGTATATGAATACTGAATGTTACGTAGAAATTTGGAAAAAAAACATTATTATCTTACATGGTCATGAGACAAAAAAACAGATCAACAATTTTGCCAACGTGCACACACTTAAACAGGTTTGTATTTCACACACAGGACGGTAGCACCTTCCTGGGTAGTTACATTCATGCCTATGAACCTATTACCTGCAATACGGAATGGAGTACACACAAAATTGGATGAGGGGTGAAGTGATTCTTTAAAGCCAAATTGGATACAACAGCATTGTGCTACTACTCCCTCTCTATATTCTGGCCTCTTCGGTATTATCATATTTATTCTTAAAGCTGTTCATTGAGCTCGCCTCCACTATCTCATCCAAATCATTTCACTTTTCAACCACCCTGAGACTAATGGAATACTTGCTTACATCTCTATGACTCGTCTGTGTCTTCAGCCTCCACCTGTGTCCCCTTGATCCTGGTTATCTTCAGATAGTCCCTCCCTATTTGCTGTATCAATTCTTCTTAGAATCTGTATGTCGTAATCACGTGTCCCCTAGTCGCTTTGTGTATGGTCCTAGGATCTTATTTTTAAAACCCTTGCTGGTATTCATTACTAACGTTTATACCATATCTGGTTGTGGTAAGGGATGGGGTGGGGTGGGGTGGGGTGGGATTGGGTGGGGTGGGGTGGGAGGTTATGTTCAGGACGGTGAGGTAAGGTTGTCATAATGACTAGTGAAGCTGGATGGAAGGGACAGAGCTAGTTATGGCAGGGGTTGAATCGAGGTACACAACAACAAGGCAATGAATTCACAATCTAGTAATTCTGCCATAATTAGGCGAGAAGGCAAAGGGAATAAAGAAAAGGTAGAGAGAGAGGAGATACATATGCTACCTTTCCGTAGAGACGAGACACAAGAGAAAAACTAAGTTTTTTTTCTTACTGACTGTTACTCGTGCAGCAGCTTCAGCCAGCAATCATTCAGGTGTAGTTAGAGAGGTAATTATCAGTCACTGCCTGCCCCACGGGTCATCTGGTGACCTGGTTCATCACCCCAGGGCACGCACTCACTTTTATAACTTCCGTGCGATGCACACTGCTTATTTTTTACGCCCGTCTAAGTTCACCCAGATGTCTTAATCTAGTTTTAGTGGCTATCACCTGAAACTGGTTATTAAGGATAAGGCATTGTAGACAATGTTGTAATTAATATACTTAATGTACGGCACATGTATAATGCTACTCTCTCTAACCATAAGAAACCAACTTGAATAAAACATTGAATGTTGTGAACCAAAGTAGTCATTCGTCACCTTGAACACCGGATCTAAATGGTGTACTTCCGACAATAATGAAATAAAGACACGTTGCAGAACAAGCTTTTATTGGTGACGACTTAATACAGCTCTAACAGAGCGAAATATTGACTCTGTAAAACCTTGCTGTACACCATGCGTCTGTCGTCACCCGGAACAGTTTGGCTCCCGGTGCACTCTCTCCCATCTTTGTCATACACTGCCACTCAATCTAACTCTGCATAATATACTTACCCTTTAAGAACTCTGTACTATCTCTGGATAATGCTATTTTACGCGAGCATCATAGAGGAGGAGTTAATATATCTTAATGTTTCCGGAGATCAACTCCCCCAAGGCACAAATACACAGGAATGAAAGTAAAAGTGTGTAAAGCTTACCTACTATCTTACGTGTACATGGAATAAAGAGGGGCAATAGGCTTCCATTTCACACTCTCATGACAGGACATACTATTCTCGTACCAAGATTAATGTGAACTTTTCTACATATCCTATTTTTTCCTTGGCCATCTCGTTGCCAGACGTACGTTTTTCCTAATTTGCCTATTTGCTGTTAAATATTAGTTTTTTTTAGGTTTGTATGACCTAACTTATCCCAACCTAACCTCCTTAATCTATTTGAAAAATACAATTCGGAGAAAAGCTGTTAATGTGGGATGGTTACCATTTAGAAACACTGTTAGCCAATGATGGTTTACAATGATAAGTTTGCTGTCTACCTGTTACCTAGTACATCTTTACTGATGCTATATTATTTTGACGGGCGAAACGTTTTCACCCTTGGTGGGAGGGGGTCAGTCCATCACCCTTGGTGGGAGGGGGTCAGTCCATCACCCTTGGTGGAGGGGTCAGTCCATCACCCTTGGTGGGAGGGGTCAGTCCATCACCCTTGGTGGGAGGGGTCAGTCCATCACCCTTGGTGGGAGGGGGTCAGTCCATCACCCTTGGTGGGAGGGGGTCAGTCCATCACCCTTGGTGGGAGGGGGTCAGTCCATCACCCTTGGTGGGAGGGGGTCAGTCCATCACCCTTGGTGGGAGGGGGTCAGTCCATCACCCTTGGTGGGAGGGGGTCAGTCCATCACCCTTGGTGGGAGGGGGTCAGTCCATCACCCTTGGTGGGAGGGGGTCAGTCCATCACCCTTGGTGGGAGGGTCAGTCCATCACCCTTGGTGGGAGGGTCAGTCCATCACCCTTGGTGGGAGGGGTCAGTCCATCACCCTTGGTGGGAGGGGTCAGTCCATCACCCTTGGTGGGGGGGGTCAGTCCATCACCCTTGGTGGGAGGGGTCAGTCCATCACCCTTGGTGGGAGGGGGTCAGTCCATCACCCTTGGTGGGAGGGGGTCAGTCCATCACCCTTGGTGGGAGGGGATCAGTCCATCACCCTTGGTGGGAGGGGGTCAGACCTTGTATGCTAGAACAGAAGCGAGATGCAACTGGAATTGACGTCACAGGTTAGCGTCGCCCACTAGTGGAACTAGGTCATGCTAAACAGTTGTTAGCAAAGGAGTTAGAGAAGACTTGCCCCGTACAAAGTTATCATGGTGTTGCAGTCTCAGAATACTACTATTGTTTCTGGTATTGTATTCACCTGTACTCGACTGACGATGCCTGGTGTGCAGGTGGAACGTTTTGGTATTAAAGATATATGTTACAAATACGTTTTATTTAGCACCTAGTGTCTGTGCTTCACTTTTATGAGAGGAAGGTATTATGTCCCTGGATGGTTGGTGTCTTCCCACCTACTAACTGTAGGTGCTTCTAGGTTGAGTGCGCTCCGAGTAACGCAGGAGCACAATAATAGCCGAGGTAACGTGGGAACTCAGCAAGGCGAGACAGCAGCCGTGGCCTAGTGATCCAGCGTTCCACAGCCCCAGTAAACTGCTCTCAGTCCACTGCCTCACTTCCACCCCGGGTGTTGCTCTCCTCCCTGGCCAGTGACTAGCATTCTTCACAGGAAGACGCTTGTGTAGGGAGCAACACACTGTTGCCAGCCCATCTTCATCACGAACGTTAGCTTTCCAACTGATTTATCCATCGCCGTTTATGTAATTACTAATGATCTTATTTTTTTTTTAAATAAATGACGTATGTTAATTAATGTGAAAGTATGTTAACAATTTCTGCGCCAATAATTGGTTGCAGTAACGTAGTTTACAAATAGGTGTACATAATTACGTTAGAATACATATTATGTATTATGATGAGATGATGTTGCTGGAACACTAAGGCATAAATACTCTCACCATCATAATTAACTTGGCCTCACGACTGTTGTTTGAAGTCCTACATTAACCGTTTGCAACACAGTTGCTTCTAACACCAAACACTATTTCGAACATTTAACATTGCTCCTAACACTGTTTCAACATTACTTTCCTTCACTAACAAATATGTTAAATAATGCCATCTGGAATGTTATACATTCCAGGTGGCATTGCTTCCACAGCGCGGTCCCAACACTACTCACTGCTAGCCCACTTTACTACACCAGAAAATAGGCTAAATAATACAGTAGTTCAGCCTTAATAACGTGTCTTAAAAATGAAGTCTCATACAGATATACAATAAAATGTACAAATATGTAAGCAACAAAGGTTGAATCCGAAGACGCACCTAGTATGGTCCAGTAGACATGCTGCAGTCCTCCTTCCAATCTTATGCTCTTATGTATGTCATCTGACACACATAAGGGGGAGGGTGAATATAGGGTAAGTAACGGGTGTTGGTCACACTGTCACGTGGATGTCACCCTTCCCCACCTTAACGAAGCTAACACCCTTTACCCCATCCCACCGGTTGAACAACTTCAACCGGTGCAGCAAATATTTAGACCAACTATTGAGCGTAGAGGTGACGCACCTACTGGCCACTTTTGTGGTCAACATCAGCAAACCCACCACTAACTACTTTGTGTTGTTATGCGTATTACACTGTAAATTCAACTGAAGTAAGGTGTATTTCTCATTGTATACACACGAAATGTGTATCCTTTCGTACACACACACACAAAGATGGGCCTACTTGGAGAAAAGCAGTCTGAATGTACAATGTATACTTATATGAACGCTATCTTGAATGTTTTCTCTGACACCGAATGTATCCTACATTTATAAACAAAATGGATACATGGCGTAATACTGAAAGGTATAGGTATGAGACAATATGCAGAATAAGCTTCTGTTGGGACAAAGTTTCACTCATGACTTGATAAAGCTCTACGCTGAAAATAACTTTCTTCCAACAGAACGGTATCCTCCATATAGCGCCTTCATGCACATGGAAACTAATAAAACCTACTTAAGTTACGAAAAGCTAATAATCTAAGACGGGAGTACACTACATTTTAATTGTAACCACTGTCAGCTTCGTGGATGCGCAGCAGATGGTGTGGCAAGAACAGCTGAGAAGGCTGACGTGTGGCAGTGTACAGCTGACAAACACTGCCACCCGCCTCCTTGCAACGCAGCGTATATACCGTGACTGGGGCAATACACAAATAACTCGCACATGGGAGTTATTTACGGGTTGTGTGTGTTCTGTACAAGTAGCTTTCGGGGCGAGGTCAAGACCTGTTTCTATCCTCGCAAACAAAATAACTTCATAAACCCCAGCATTATGACATGTGTTGGGTAACAATAATACCAGCAAGACGTAGAGCTGCACATCCTACTTCTAAGATGAACACACATACAAACAAACAAAAAACAGGTAGAGAAGTAAGAAAACTGGCAAAATTAGGAAGGAACAAAAAAAGTAGCAGCAGCTGAGAAGGCGCAGCTAAAAAAAAAAGCAGCAGTCAGAAAAAGCAGCAGGAACACTGCAACATGTGAGAGCAACACAAGATCACCAAAGGCAGGATAGTAGCAGAGTAGAGATACATTTCACCTTTCATCTTTAAATATCAGAGAATATATCTAAATATCATTAGGTATAACGTATACTATTCCCGTAAAAAGTTGGGGAGGCGTTGGAACATTATAGGGGATATAGAACGTTCGAATACCTGATGATGGCAGTAGACAATATTAAGGAAAAACCGGGGTAAGTAGAAGAGGATAACAAAAACTAAGGAGAAGTGAACACTACTGTCAAAGGCCAGGAGAAAACTGCCACCAGCTCACCTTTCCTCCTCCACATTCCAACACTCACCTGCAAAAAAAAAAAAATAAGTTATATTAGTTACCAACATCCAACTGATTAACTGTTAACGTATAAAATATTAAAACTAACATATATAAGTTAAGGTATTAAAAATCATAAATCTTTGAAAATAACTGTTACAGTCAGAGGGTGTGCAATGCTGTTGCAGAGATAGCTAGCGACTAGCGTAATGTCAATGTCAGGGTTGCTGAGAATGCGGCGTGTGCGAGCCAGGGGCAGGTGGGGGGTCAGTATGGGGTTAGAAGGACGGGGATGGTCAGGAAGGGGTTAGGGAGGCAGGGAAAGTAGGTAGGTTTCGATAACTGATTATTCCAGAGCTCTTGGCAATAAAAACTAAATAAAATGCACAAAAACATTAAGGTAATATTAGTAAACAACTAAATACTACCATGAATAAAACAAATAAATGTTATCACACCAAACTAAGATAACCTGACTCGGTTAAAAATCCTATTTAACTATTAATGTCAGAAAGCTCTCCTAAAAGTTCCAGAGATCTCTACTGGTACCCCAGTAATTATGAAAACAATGAATTGGGAAAAGGTCTACGCTGTGGGCAAACAGTTACAATATATTACACAGTCAGCAGCACATTACAAGCTACACAACAGGTGTCAGAGCACCTGCAAACAGATGGCTATGGGTGAAAAGTATGTACCAGACCCCCAATCGGCAGTCTTCTCAAAGTGACGATGCTCAAATAACTACGTCCAGCCCGACCCTGTATAACTTTCCTCGTCTGAAGGGCCCACCAGGCCCATGACATATCTACGTATATGGCCCATGAAGTCACTAAGGCAGAATTCTGCTATAGAGCTTATTATAGCAGCCTTTGACTCGGCATCTGCCTGTTCATTTCCCGGAACGTTAATATGCCCCCAACTCATAACTAAACATCCTTGTACAGTGTATGAGACGGGTTAACCACCCCTGAATATTTTGGACAGAAGAGTGGACCTCAATACCCTTCCTTCCTATATAATGGAATGACAAACAATCAAAACTATAAAGAAATTTTCTTCATGCATTTCCTAATTAGCCGGGTTGTAATGTTTACGCTGGACTACATGCTACTAATGTGGTAGAGGTGTGTAGCCTGAGTTATCTGGCTAGCTACTAGGAGGCTTGGCCTATAGTCGTGCCTCGGGGGCAGTGACCTCAAAACCACCAACAGGTAGGTAGACCAGTTCTTCATTTATTTCGTTCCACTTGCTGACCAGCCTGAGACTTAGTGATGCGCTACCAGGGAAGTTACCTTGTGATACACCTTCAGCTGGTGTGAGGTCAGTGTTCACTTTGGTACCAGCCCGTACTTTTTTATACCCTGGTAACCCAGCCTAAGGCCAGACTTCCTGGTGACCAGTTGAGTATGTGATGAGTCTGTTTTTTGGTTCTTCCAGCTTCTAGTGGCAGTAAGCCGACCTTCAACTTTATCTCAGTATCTGTGGTCATACTCTGGAAACAGCTTTATGGCAAACTAATTAACTGCCTATAGCATTAATATCTTCTGAAGATGCGAATACCATACTGATGACATATCCTCCGCACTGCTCTTCCTAACTTGAACACCCTTCCAAATATTCCTTCAGATTTTTTAAAGGATACTATTATATTTAGTGGGGGACAACACAGAAGGAGATCAAAATTTCTTCACGATGGACGGTATTATTGTTGTGCAGCATGCACTCAATTCTTCCATCGATGTTTGTGTAGGTAAGACACCCTCTTGTATTTAAGTAAGAGACTCTCTTCCTAATTGATGTAGATAAAAGGACACAGCTAATGAGACATTCTATTGTGGCAACGTTTCGGTCTCCAGGAGATTTGTCAAACAGATTTTTAGTTTTTTAGACAGACAAACACTTGAGAGAGTTATAAAGGAGGTCGAGTACCATCACTCCCAGAGAGAAGGGTCATTCCCTGGGGGATTAAAAGAAAAAACCGCTACCACACTAAAGTACCCAGCGTTTGGAGAAGAGGGGGAGAAGAATCCTTTTCTAAAATCCAGCCTAGAACGTCTAAACAGGTCTGTAGAGTTCAGGTTATTCCATACTTTTAATTGTTTATTCCATACTTTTAGTTAAGTTGCAAAGGTTGTGAGTGTCAAATTAAGATTCACCCTGCTGTTCTACCTCCTTCCATAAAACGTTAGGAAACTCATGTTTTAATGAAGTATACAATTTAGGCTATGTACCATTTATATGTAGTTACCAATATCCCACGTAGAATTTCTACCATCTCCTTGTCGTCCTAGAGGCATGCAAGTCCACTACGGTCTCTGGAAGGAAGGAATGATTTGTGGGACTTGCAGTGTTGGGACCACCACTGCTCATTCAGCTATGTATAATACAATATGGCGTCCCGTCACCCCACACGAAACAGCACATAAGATCTACACAGTCACCCCACAAAAAAAAAATCAATGAAATTCTTAAGTATAAAAACTCAGAAATCTGAATCAATAGCTTTGTTCTATTCGCTTGGATGTAGTTGGTACTATATTTGTCACCATTAACCGTTAATTATTTGTTCCTTCCTCCAGTGTTAGTCCGCAAGATTTAATTTCTCAGTGTGTTCCATCTGACGCCTTCCATGGTTGACGAATACAACACTTGTGAAACATCTGGGTATCTTCATTGTCGAAACGTTTCGCCAACTAGTGGCTTCATCCTTCCAATACAAGGAAGAATGGCGGAAGACGAGAGTCCTGTACTGCACTGATGAAGCCACTACCTGGCGAAACGTTTCCACAATAAATATAAGAACATAAGAAAGAAGGAACACTGCAGCAGGCCTACTGGCCCATGCGAGGCAGGTCCAAGTCTCCCACCGGCTTAAGCCAATGCCCCGACCCAGCCAGGTCAGGTTACATTCACTTAAGGAAGGCACGGCATCTGACCTAGTAGCACAAACTAGTCAGGTCCAACTAAAGTCTCTCATTCTTCAACTAGTCAGTTTTCCAAAACATTTACCTATATAACTTCTATGGTTATCTTGGTATCGTCCGAAAATATTCAAATTCGTTAAGTGCCTTTGTCTGTCTGTCGTGAGAATTAAAAGTCAATAAGTGTCAAATGCTTTGCAGTATTTTTTTTTCATTTGTTCAGATTGGAGTTTGTTGGGTCCAAAGGCAAATTGGTTAGGAGTACTGTAGACCGAACCGGTTTCCATGCAAAGGGCAAACAGGTGTAAGCTACAGATAGAAGAACTTTAGGGATGTTAGGAAGTACTTCTTTAGTCTCAGGATGGTAGAAAAGAATGGAACGAGCTTAAGTTAAATTCCGAACACAGTGATGGCGGCCGATGCAGAACAAGCTTTTATTAGGGCAACCTTTCGCCCTGATTAGAATCTTTATCTTCACTTCTGTCGGCAACACAACATTTAGACTCAACAACAATCAATGTAGTGTGGGCGGAAACAAGAGCTGAGAACTCCTCTCTTTCTCCCCCCTCACCTGGCAATAAAAAATATACAAAATCTTAAATACAGAAGAATCATTAAAGATGAAGACAGACGGAGTGGTAGGGAGGTTAGAAAATGTTTCTTGAACATGCAGGAGGACCAGGATGTGAGGGGCCGCTCATCGTAACCAATTTATCACAGTTGCACTGCTATCTTCTATATCACATTACACTCCTCCTTGGATGCTGCACGCAGCCTCCTTGTCAACCTCTAAATTACCCGCTATAATTACTCGTACTCTTATTTTTTATGAGTTTCGAGTTTTTCTACTCCCAGAACCCGGCCTTGGGCTAGGCTTGTCTGTTGCTTGTCTGGTTAACCAGGCTGTTGCTGCTGGCGGTTCGCTGGTCCACATCCATCACAGCGAATGGAGAGGAAAAAAAAGTTTCCAGAGGGCTGAAGAGGAAGATGCCGTCTGAAAAAAAGGGAGAGACTACCTTTTATGTGGCAATACATGGTTAGTGGATGAGCATACCAACAGCGGCACGAGCAAGACGATATAAGAGACCTGTTGCAGTTTACTGAGTTTGGTCCAGCTGTAACAGACTGGTTGATCAGGTCTTGATCCTCCAGGTTTGATCGGGGACCGGGCCACGAAAAAATCCCCCTCCCCGGTGTTTGTTTACTCATCTCTGGTGAAGGAAAAGTCTTAATATAATGCCGTAAACTGCAGATGGTCTTATTAACTTACTTCTCGGTATATTCTACCACTGAAAAGTGATAGGCACACCCTTCAGTGTACACACACATACCACAGACACTGACATCTTGTGTATATAGCCTTGATAACCCCCTACCAATAACCCTGACGTTAACCACGAAATGCCAGGCCGCCGCTAACCACGCCACGCTAGACCACGCCGACACTCCAAGTTCCCAACACAAACATTACAAAGCCGACACGCTATCACGACGACTGTCTACTCCGGTCTTGACAATACATACTAAATAAGCCAATTAGCGTGGCAAGTCAGCCCGAGGAGTCAAGGTCAGTGTATAATATCCTGCTTAGTGTATCAAGTGACTGCCACAGAGATCCTTCAAGTGAAGCAGTTTCGTGGCACTCGAGCAGTGAAGTTTAAGAGACATGTGCAACATAGGTATCTTTATTGTTCAAACGTTTCGCCTACACAGTAGGCTTCTTCAGTTAAATACAAAAGGCAGCAGGTGTAGTGAAATGAAGATAATGTAATCAGTCCATCACCTTGGAGAAAAAGTATTTGAGGTGGTCAGTCCCTCAGCCTGGAGAAGAGTTTAGCTCCATGGAGATGAACCCCATCCCGTGGGCGGTAGTCAAAGGATTAAAGAGGTACATAATGGGGACTGGGCCCCATTGTCGGTATTTTTATACCATTTTGAACACAGGTCAACTTAGTCCCACACAATCCCTCATACTCGTGAAGATTTGAACGTTTCTTGATGCTGCCCAGCTAATTTATTTTGATAAATTATAAGTGTTTATAGCTTTATGTACTTAACTTAGAATTAATAATATTTATGTTTCCTGATGGGGCTAATAAGCTGACATTAGCGTATTAAGACAAGGTTACGTTACAGAGGTGGTGATATATGGCAACCAACAGTGATGCCACACGCTGCTCACGTCATTTACAAACACCCATATTTACACTTATTTTCTCTTGTTAGTCCACTCTTTGAAAAGTATACATCTTAATTTTGCTAAACTTCACACTACGGCAGCACTGAACTGATATGAAGATAAGAATTATGAAGGGAAAGATTGAGGGAGGGAAGGTGGAGATGGAGGGAGGGTGAGAGGAAAAGGGAGAAGCTTGAGAGGGCTTGAGAATAGTAGACATGAGAAGTGCCATGTGGCACCTCTGCCAGATTTTTATTCTACGCGTATATTTATATTTAATATTTATATATTACTAACAAGGATAACTGAAAGCTTTGTTACAAACTAACAGAATTAAAGAAAAATGCTTTTTGTCCATTAAGCGAGATCAGCGAGTTTCTGGGAACATCCTTTAAAAAAAAATTCAAACAGTAAGGATGCCAGCATCCGCCTTTTGCTGCCTCACGCCCACAGTATCCGTCCTGGTGAGCTATACCTTATGGTTCAACCATCCTCCACACCCTCAAGATGTCCTGGTGAGCTACAACTTATGCTTCGACTCTCCTCCACACCAATAAGATCCCTCCTAGACAGCTAAAGTTTATAGTTCACGCTTTCACTACATCCTCACCACTATCCGTCCTACTCAGCAGCTACACATTATGTTTTAACTTTCCCACAACTCAGAACTTTGCCGACTGTAATAGCACATCTGTGCTATCACGAATCAACTGTGTGGACAGTATAGTTATGCAACCCGTCCTCACCCGATGCATAACAAAATTGTAGATTTTAACGGTTGAGTATGTTCGCGAAGATATCCGCTAGAGAAAAGCAGAGGCAGGGTGGAAGGGGGAGAGGCAGAAAGGTAGAAGGTAGACAGATAGGCGGGAAGCATGATACAGCACTGGGGTTATCACCCCCCACCCGCTGACCATCCCCCCCACCACATAATAACTACACACAAAACCAACCAGAGACTATTAAGTCAGTTCCTCTGGAGGACAGCAGTAACCCCTTAACTAGGATTCATATATTAATACAAGGCAATATATATAAATGGCTCCTGTGTTTGCAACTAATTTTAAGTGTAAGTGCATACAACACATCTTATGTCAATTAAACAATCTTATATTTATATGCAGTCATTTGTTTTAGAGTGCGACGCAGAGCAAGGGATGTGTTGCCGGCCTGAATAATATCCCATACAGGCAGAGAGGAAGGGGAGGGTTTTTACTCACCTAACTGTGGCTGCATGGGTCGATTCATAGCTCCTGGCCCCGCTTCTTCACTGGTCGCTACTACACTCTCCCTGCTCCATGAGCTTTATCATACCTTTTCTTAAAGCTATGTATGGATCCTGCCTCCGGCAGGCGATGTAACATCCCCCCAATGAAAAGCAGGGGTGCCACTAGCACGTTGAGGGACAACACAATAATTGTCAGGGGCCCAAGATTGTTCAACTGCCTCCCAGCATACATCAGGGGGATTACCAACAAACCTCTGGCTGTCTTCAAGCAGGCACTGGACAGGCACCTAAAGTCGGTACCTGACCAGCCAGGCTGTGGTTCGTACGTTGGACTGCGTGCGGCCAGCAGTAACAGCCTGGTTGATCAGGCTCTGGTCCAACATGAGGCCTGGTCACAGACCGGGCCGCAGGGGCGTTGACCCTGGAACTCTCTCCAGGTAAACTACATCACTCTGCAGATTGTTCCACTTCCTGACAACTCTATTATAACTGAAGTACTTCCTAACATCACGGTGACTCATCTGAGTTTTCAACTTCCGGTTGTGACTCCTTGTGGCTGTGTCACATCTCTGAAACATTCTGCCCCTATCCACCTCGTCAATTCCTCTCAGTATTTTATTTGTCATGCTTCATGTACCCCCTAACCCTCCAGTCCTTTAGTGTAGCAGTACAAACACCTCAGCTTTGACCAGATGTGGGTTCCATACTGGTGCTGCATACTCCAACATGGGCCTGACGTACACGGTGTACAGTATCGTGAATGACTCCTTACTTAGATGTCAAAACGTTATTCTCAGGTTTGTCAGGCGCCCGTATGCTGCAGCCGTTATTTGGTTAATGTGCGCCTCAGATGTACTCGGTATGATGCTCACCCCAAGAGTGAGTTTTGCAGCCTCTGGCCTCTTAGGCTGTACTCAGTCTGCAGTCTCCTTTGTCCTTCCCCAAGCTTCATAACTCTGCACTTGCTGGGGTTAAACTCCAGGAGTCATTTGTCGGACCCGGCTAGCAGGATGTTTAGATCCCCTTGCAGGCTTACCTGTTCCTCGAAGTGAAGACAACTTCATTCCCCTTCCTTCCTCTCACCGGCTTGCCCTCTGGTGAAAACTATGGGAACTAGGCATGTAGGCTTACAGCCTACATTTTGCTCGGCTGGCAGACAGCATAGGCTGTCTATGCAGACAGTACAGGCTGTCTACATCGTCTGCGTGTATTCTCCTCATTAGTTTCACATCGTCTGCAAACAGGGACACCTCTGACTATTCCTTCCGTCATGTCATTCACATATACAAGAAACAGCACCAGACCTAGGACTGACCTTTGTGGAACCCCACTCGACACATGCACCTACTCTGACACCTCGTCTCGTACCGTTGTTTCCTTCCTGTCAGGTATTCCCTGATCCACTGCAGTACTTTCCCTCTTATTCATGTCTGCTCCTCTAGCTCCCCTCCCTCTCTGTCACTAAGCAACCGAATACTGCACATATGTAGTCTATGATCACTTTAATTACGTAATTAATAACGTAAGAGTTTATGTGATGGTGTCGCACTGCACTGTGATCCTATCCAGAATAGTAAGCCTTACGTCTAACGGCAAAATTCCTGTCTTTTTTTTTTTACCTGTCTCCTAAACATGCGAGATCGGAGATAAATATTGCGAACTACTGCTTACACTCGGTAGTAGTTTCCCGTGTTTCTTTATGGGTTCCTACTCCGGAAATACTTTCCGATTTAGCAGGCCACAAAGAACACAAACCCTTCTATGCACTAATGCACTGCCCGTGGAAGCAGCGAACTGCCTTGTACCAGCGAAAACTACGCGATGCTTTCCTATACTGGATTACGCATGCCTGTCTGTGTTGTTGTGGCAAAATTAGAGTTATTTACCGGGTGATGGTGGGCCATTGTGACCACAGGCGCGCGCCAGTGGGAGCTGGTCGGCCACCCACCCTGGACTCCAGAAGCTTGGGCAAGCAAGCAAGCTAGACTGATGAAGATGATAATGTAACTCACACTATAACTCACCTTGGGTCACCTTAAATTTATTTGGCGTGGCTTAGCATCAGTGAAGTGTTTCAGTTTTGTGATGTTCACCCCGAATTTTGCAGTTGTGGATTTAGATTTTGCCACTAAAGCGAGAATATTGGGCAGCACCAATCATTCTTTTGGTGTACATACTGCACTATATATAGTAAATTACAGCTCAAAAAGTCAATGTCATTTGGTGACATTAACTCCATCCTTGGGTGTTTCAAAATACAGTTATCATTACATTCACAAAATTATATATAATTACAGGTTGTGGATATACATGAAAACTGGCAAAATTATTCAAAGTTGTGCTATTAGTAAGCACCAGCCGTCACAACCAAAGTCGGTACCTGGAGAGATGCAACACGAAATTAAAGAACATAAAGGATGAGCAGAAACAGTAGCAAATTATGTCACTGTTGCTGCTTGTGGAATAATGGCGACCAAAACGGTCATTTCCCAGAGTGCATACTGACCAGCCAGCCCCGCATTATACTCACTCAGCCCCTGTACCAAGATACGTAGATGGCTAGGTTTTTTATTGATATGCCAGAAAGGGGCTAATAGTCTTCACAAGAGGCCAAAACAAACACCGCATCAGATGGGAAGCCAGGTTGAACACATCCCACCTCCATCCTCCCAGCTTTGACACACACCTACAACATTTAAACAGAGACCCACACCTGGAGTCGTGTATTCTAAATGCAATGATAAGAGAAAGTATTAAATGCCAACATGTATGTAATCAAGACAAGCGTAATACTATTTACTCGCATTAACTTAATAAAGCGGTGAGCTAAACATCTGTTTACTAATACTATTCTTGTACTACACAAATTTACATACAGGTAAGTAATACAGAGTATTGGAGAAGTGTACATTAGTGCTCACTGTGGTTTATTGGTTGTCTCAAGTCGGTGATTTACGTTAGTCAGCCATGTTGGTCGTGACTCCGCGCCAACTTGTATTTATAAGCTATGCGATGAATTCCCGAGTAATATCGTTACGTGGTTAACAATATCTCTCACAACACTTAGAAAGGATGTGAATATGTTCTATAAACTTTATATATATATACATATATCGATACTTTTGGGGGCTGGGCAAGAGGTCTGCCAATAAAAAGCTTCTAGGGTTGGTAGAAAATATAATGTATAGCAAAGGGACACCTTTTATCAAATACGTTTCACCTACAAGAGGGCTTTATTAAGTGCTTGACTAAGCCTCTTATAGGTGAGACGTTATACAAAGATCTGATTTTGCAACACATGTATTTTCTGGAGCACTTGTACATCGTTCCTCTCAACTATCTGAGGCAGCACTATGCAATTTCTTAATTGTAAACATTTACAAAGTACTCACCAATCTATACATCGCTGGTCAACAATAACAACAACAACAATTTGTGCCAAAGATATTTGAAGGTATTTAGGATATTTCTGGGTTACATTTATAAAGTGGTGAAGGTTCTCTGAACTTTCTCTGGGTCTGCGATTTCGCCCGCCTGAAACAGGGCTGTTAGTGTACAGCAATATTCCAGTCCAGACAGAACCAGTGACTAAAGAGTGCCACTGGATTGGCAAGATTTAAAAAAAAAAAAAAATCTTAAGCTTATCTGTAACCGGCTGAATATTTGCAACTCTCAGCCAGACTACAGCTACATACATCCACCAATTCAGATCATTAAAACATGACTGATCAAACATTCTGCTGTTCGTATGACTCCTCTGCATTTAAGAGCATATATTTAATGACAAAACGTTTTGTCAGCATTCTCTTAATTATGCTTTGGCATCCCTTATTTCATTTAGGATTATCCTATACAAACTCTTATCTCTGACTAGTGTAAATATTTAGTTTATCAGAGACGTATCCAGTATTTTCCTTGTATATTGTGTTATGCCTCGGCTTCAAAAGGACATTCGTAGAGTCTTGTGGTTAGCCCAGTGTAATGTTTTATGGCATTAAAAGTTAAACGTTCTTTATATTTTTAATCTTTGATATATCTCTATTATCTGTATTTTTTTCAATATTTGCTTTAATTTTTATATGGGTCTTTCAGCATAAAGGGTGGTAGAAGGTTGATGTTATGCTTGCACACCTCGAGACAGACACGCCACCTCACCCAGTTCAAAACAGCATTGTCACTGGCGCAAAGCACAAGTACACGATCCAATAAACAGACTTCCCAAGCTCACCCACGTGACGCACTCACCTCGTTTATAAAAGGTAAAGACTGGAAAAGCGGAGGAGGGGTGACGACATGGCTGGTGCTGAGGTGCGACGCCTGCCACATACCACTGTTATTGAAGACACTAACCACCCCTCACTACGCTGCCCCGCGGCTTGCACTCCACTATCACACATACTATACCTTCCACCATCACGGGCATCATTGTAATTCGGTAGTTTAAGAGTTCTGGTTAACAAAAATGTAAAGAAAAGACAATAACGCATGTGTGTCCATAATTACGTTAATGTGATTCTTAGTTCATATAAATTAATATATACAAGTCCTAAGATTCTACCTCAACTTCACTTATCTTTGGTCAGGCCTCATTTAGATTATGTTGTTCAGTTTTGGCTGCATATTACTGAATAAAGAAATGCGCTGAAAAATATTTAGAGGATAAAGATCTCGTGTATCAGAAACCTTTCCTACGAAGATAGGTTGAAGGCACTGAATTTACAATAGGGAAAGACGTAAAATTAGCGAGGTTACAAATGAAGTGTACAAATGAAAACCAGGAATAACGTGCTAACAGTATCTAACCAAGACAGGACTCTCAGCAATAAATGAGTGGAACAAATTTCCAGGTAGCGTCATGGGGCAAGAACTTTGGATAACTTTAACATAGGTTGAAAGGTATACGAGTGTTGGACGAGTTGGATCTGCCTAACAAGGGCCAATAGGCCAATAGGCCTTGTATGGGCCAGTAGGCCTTCTGCAGTGTTCCTCCATTCTTATGTTCTTACTGCAACGCTCCTCAAAATTGAGACTGTCGGACAAGGATCGCTTCCATACCAGTCCTTGGGTTCGGTATTCCACACTGGAGTACCGAGCTCAAATGCCAAATCAAGACAAAGTAAAAGCGATTTACTGGAAAACCTGGGTTAGTTGGTTGCTTTTGTGTAGACGAGTAATAATTCCAAGAGGTTGCGTGGGGTCATATCCTTGGGGTGACTAGTGCATATTTCGCCGCCTCTACTGCCAGCACACCATTACATCACCTCTATGCATATGGACACGTGTGCCATAACAGACTCGCCTTTTCGAAGAACGGAGGAAACGCTTATAGCAATCTAAAAACAATAAAGGGCGACATAACGTTGAGAGCGAAAGAAAATGAATGATGAAACAAGATTCATAGCCAACAATACTATGCTTTACCCCATACTTCTGGCCTCATTTCTTACAAAAAAAAAAAAAAAAGATTTACCAAACACGCCATACTCCAACATAATCGTAATATATAAATCTACAAACAATATCTACATGACAATAATTTTATTGCCAGGTAAGAAAACTCTGTGCAGTGTAAACCACGGGAGGTGTAGCACCAAATGAAAACATGTGTGACTTAACGTACAATTACACAATAACGTTAACAAGAATCCAAGACATCGACCTTAAATAACAAGAAGTATTAGAAATATCATCGCTGCAATACGACCAGATCATTTAAGGGAGTGGCTGTTCAGACAGGTTACGATGCCTAACAAGCCAAAAGCAAACAACCCGCACACAAAATTTCTATTCTTGATCTGCCATTAATCTTAACTCGGGTTAATATAGAAATTCATTCCCGTATATCAAGTTTTTTTTTTTATCCCAGAAAGTGGATGACAGAAGACGGGAAGAGGCCAACGTCAGTGGTGGAGTATGACGTAATGGTAAGCATCACACTTACGCCCACAAATTCTGACGCATTCTTTCTCCACTCAGTAATCTTGCCACATACTGTCAGCCAAAACATACACTATAAATAATAACAGTGACACATTCCAGGAAATTATATAAAACAAAGAAAGGGTAGTCTTACCATAGGATGTGGGATAGTCAGAAGGGATATTATGATAGAATCTCTTCCCATCAGGCTGGCATGGTACAAAGACCACACGAGACAATCATTCCTCCAGAGTAACTCGCACCCAGTCTGCCTCCCAACACAACTCACTCTCTTCTTTCCTTTTAATCTATCATACTCACGTTATGTTACTTAGCTTGTACATATGGCAACGTAAACAGTTTCCCGACTCACGATATACCTTTGAAGAGTTTCGAGAGTTTATCTACTCTCTGAGCCCGGCCATGGGCCAGGCTCGTCTGGTGCTTGCCTGGTCAACCAGGCTGTTGCTGCTGGAGGCCCGCTGCCCCACATATCCATCACAGCCTGGTTGATCTGGCACCTGGTGAAGATACTTGTCCAGTTTCCTCTTGAAGGCTTCTACACTGGTTCCAACAGTGTTTCGGATATCTTCTGGTAAGATGTTGAATAGTCTGGGACCCCGGATGTTAATACAGTGCTCCCGTATTGTCCCCACCGCACCCCTGCTCCTCACTGGGTTTATTTTACACTTCCTCCCATATCTCTCACTCCAGTATGTTGTTATGGCAGTGTGCAGATTTGGGACCAGGCCCTCAAGTACTTTCCAAGTATATATTATCATGTATCTCTCTCTCGAAATTGTAATGACACGATTGAAACAAACCATACCACGGGCGGGGATTGAACTCGTGGCAAGTGAGTTCAATCCCCATTCGTGGTATGGTTTAGTTTCCTGACTTTGGTGAGGTTTCAAATACTAGTAGTAGTATATTTAAAGCATCTTTACTGAACTGGAGAGTGCACATAACCTAGTCTAATAAAAATATTACTTGCATATGAAACGTCACTTTCATAATGAAAATACCTATGATTCCGTTTCCGGAATCATAGCTAACGCGCCCGCCTGCAGTTTTACATCTCACTCGCCACAAGTTCAATCCCCGCCGTTGTACGGTTTACTGAACATCATGCAGCCATATTAACCTTGTACTTCCAGCCGGGTCTGAAGCCAGATTCCGTGTTAACTGAATAATGAACCAGACTATTATTGCCCTCAGGTCCAGACAGGTTAATAAGAACATGACTGAGCAATGTAATAATCCTACTGGTCCATGCTAGGCTGGTTCTTACAACCAAAGATTGTATATTTTCCAAATCTAAATTTATCAAACTTTAATCTGTTGTTACGAATAGTCTTTGTTAGCTATATTCAGCACCTAATTTATATTCCCTTTATTTATACAAATTTTCCACATTTACACTTTAGTCATTCCTCGTCTACGCAATTTCACCCCTCTGTTGTCTTAAAAGAAGTTTAGTGCACAGCAATGCACTGTTGTCACTGGCTTGTCATCTCGTTGCTAGAGTGAGGATATAAAAAAACTGCATACACAGCTTTAGGAATAGGTATGACAAAGCCCCCCCCCCTAAAGTCCTCGACCCACTAAATGTGCGACAGTGCAGATAAAGCAACTGAGTCAGGAGTAGTGTCTGCCCACACAAGTGACAATTCTACGGGGTACAACTTTCACTGTTTCCTTCTAAGTGGCCTAAGCGGACAACACCCCGGCGATGGTGTCACACATCTACACAACTCCTGTACCATAATTTACATATCTAGGAATTTAGGTATCTCAACAAGTGTCTGAATGACGTTTGATTACTGAAACCGAAATTGTCAAAAGATGTTTTTTAAAATGTTTCGTAAAATTCGTGCCATGCTTTTTGACCAAGGTGGCAATGTTATTAGGAAGTCCCATGTCTGCGTCACCGTGTGGAGAACAGCTGTTGTGGTGGTCTGCAGTCAGTCTCTAGCCACCTTCACGTGTAGACCGAAAATTAACCCAAAATATTAGTTCGCCATCTTGAAGGAAACTTCAACCATCCTCAAACGTATAACCCACTTTAGAAGACTTACAAGAACTATGAGCTTCCCGCCCCCTTAAACACTATACAAGGACAAACACAGTAAAATACTACAATGTTGTCACACGAGTGTGAAACGGAAGCTTGTTGAATGTTTTGGACCTTGACAGGAGTCGCACCAACACCAAAGATGGAAAGCAAATCTTATAAATCTCTTACAGTTAGTAAATATTTAGCTTTATTTTCCTATGTGCTTCTTAACAGTTCTAATTGCTGAAATATTTCCTTTCTGGATGGAAGGAAAGGAAGTAAGGAAGGGGGAATGAGATGAAGGGAGGAAGGAGAAAAGAAGGAAAGTTGGAGGATGGCCACGACTTTCTAGCTACGTGACGACTAATAGCACACTGCAGCGAGCTTCTGACGTTCCTTATATACTCTACATCATGTCTCAAGTCATTCCAGACTCACGAGTGTCCCACGACGCACTTCCGCGCTCCTCACAACACAAACCAAAATTTCGTCACCATCTTCCTTGTCAGTCATACGTGCCAAAGTGGCAGCGTCAAGGATCACCAATTCCATCAATAAAAACATCACTACCATGCCCATCACCACCTGTATTTATGGTGGGGAAGGCGGGGGTGTTAGGACGGAGAAAGGTGGGGGCGGGAGGGGGGATGTGGATGGAGAGGTGGAGTTGAGTCAGGGCACAGATCTGGTGCCAACACACAGCTACTGCGGTGTGCCACACACACTCGCCTAGTCACTGAACAGCCTTCCCTACTCTCACCTCAACCTGCAGTACATCACAAGGTACCAACAGCTTCCTTGTGCAGAAGTGGGCCACATCTGTCCAAGGGAAAGCTGGCCTTTTTTTTCAGCCGCCAATTTAATAGTAATAAACTGTATTAAACAGGTGAAGAAATTAAAGTAAAATGCGTAAAACGGAGTCAAAGGTCTCAAGGAACAGATTATTATTATTATTATTATTGCTGTTGCTGCTGCTACCGCCACTGCAGTCGTTGATGCTGTTATTGTCGTCGCATTTGGTGCTACTGTTGCCGTTGTTACCGTTGCTGTTGCCTTTCTGCCCGCCTAAGGAAATCATGTTCAACAGTAAAAGTTAAACAGCTTCAAGAGTAGAAAAAAAGTATAGTCATACCTTTTAATAGACGACCGGCGACAATATGTATACAACGTTGCCTAGGAATAATAATAATGCACAGCACTATAATTTAGAACCGTCAATACTAGTGGGAGCAAAAGCACTCCCGTGTAGAATACAGTTCTGCGATCAAAACTATTTTAAAGCGGGAGAAATGACAGTATATTACACACATCTTTTATTGTCCGCGTAAAATCAAGATACATTAATCACTAGAAGTGTTTCACTTCAGTCAGTGGGAGAAAAAATGAGAAATTTTATAAAGAAACTCAAACGAGTGAACTAAGCGAAAGACCAAAGTGATGGACTTAGGAATGCTAATGTCTGAAGATCTCACTTTCAATGACAATGATAATCAAACCTTCAAAACAAGAGATGCAACGGAAGATCTGGGAAATGTAATATACATAGAACCTTCACTGTTCACAAACTCGGTCACCCACAAATTACTGAAAATGCTTGAAGACCCTCAAATCTGTACTTTTTGGAAGGAGGCGAGAAAGATGTATCATAATCTATACATGGAAAATTCGTAGAGGTAGTGGTCCCAAATCTGCACACAGAAATCACTCCCTATTAAAGCAAGAGGCTTGGCAGACAGTGCAAAATACTAACAATGAAAAGTAGGGGTCTCATAAGTACACTAAGAGGTGAATCATTAAATATAAAGATAAAAAAATCTTTCAACACCCTTTCTTCATAAGGAAATTTACGATCAGACCTCTCCCTATCACAGAAGCACCTTAAGCAAGAAAGAAGACCTTTGGCTGTCTTCAACAAGGAACTGTTATCGATAAGTTTCTCAAGTCAGTTCCTGATCAGTCGGACTGTGGTGCATACGTTGGACTGTGTGCGAATAGCATCCACAATCTGGTTGAGTAAACAACCCACCAAGAGGCCTGGTCTGGGTCTTGGCCCAGTGGGGTGTTGACCCCTGGAGCACACTCGACATAAAACTTCAAAGTATATACATAACAAATACCAATATCAGAAATGTAAATTACACCCGGTATTAAGAGAAGTACAAAATGAAGTGTAAAACAAACCTAATGCAAATCTGGTGTTCCATAACTACAATTAGTGAACGATGTATTAACATCAGCAGTCCAAGACTCTTCACCCTTTTACCAGAAGAAATATTGCCGGAACAAAGAGAAGTGCCGGATCAGCCAGGCACAGTAGTAGACACGGCAGCGGCGGCAGCGGCAGCAGCAGCAGCAGCAGCAGCAGACGCAGATGTAGCAGAAGTAGCAAAAGAGCATCAAAATAAACCAGACCAGGAAATACTGCAATACAGCCCATCCTCAAACTCCACCACTTACAGATGTGCCACCCCACCTGGCCCTCAACTCTAATGTCTACATTTACCTCCTTTCACCAATACTTCAACACCCCTCCTCACCAACACAACAAACTCCACCACTATCCCCAAATCCACTTCTTCCCCACACTTACCCATCCCCAACTTCCCCTACCCAATACATATAACCTCAATCATAATCGGCAGTACGCCTTTTACATTCAATCCAGGATAACTCAAGAAAGCCAGTCTGCCTTCTTTCCATTGTTATCATTCTGACACTATGAAAAACACGCCCGGCCTCGTGGTTCTGACCATACCGGAGAGCCAGCTATATAAAGCTACAACCAGTACATATTTTACATGCATCTGTTTGAATTAAGACGGTCCCCACCCAACCTCCAAAGTGAGGGAGTGAGGAGGTCGTGTGGTGAGCCAGCCCTCACTCACTTCTCTATACCCACAACTTTTTGTCACGAAACAGAATTTTGGCTTCAACCAGTTTTTGTTGACAGTTAACGTGCCGGCACTTGTAGAAGAGAGAGGATGGGAGAGAAGAGTTGAAAGCAACGAAGGGCAAGAGGAAGAGAAAGAAGGTAGGGGAAGGAGGAAAAGGAGAGAAATACGAGGTAAAAGGATGGAGGGAGAGGGAGATAAGGTGTGGGGAGACCAGAGGTTGGACGTGAGCGCAAGAGTGCAGGACAAGCTCAACACAACGAGGCCCTAATGGAAATAGTCTTGTCTAAATTAAACCTTAGGGGGTGGGTGGGGAATTTTAGTTACCCCCTTCTCCCCTGAGAGATACTATGATCAATTCATGTGTGTTGTTTATTGAATGCTGTTAGGTATATATCGACAGTGTGCTGTTACCTATTCTACAGGAATTACACGGGGGACAAAAGATAGCAGTTTCCATCACATTTCATCATACACTAAGTTTCCATAAACAATGAAATGAAATCTGTCAGCCACAGCTAAGAGAGACTAGTAGGGCGATAAGGATACACACACAACCCACACTTTGAGAGGGAAATTTAGACAACTTGTTGATCCGTTCTGAGCTGGGTTAGTAATTCTAACATTGGAGAATCAAAAGGGACACTAACAGAGTGAGCTTTTTTTTTTTACTACAGAACTGTCAAATACCATACTTGAAGCTACGAAAGATAAACGTTAAGTAAAAACCTGTAACTCGAAAAGCAGCCACCTCCATGTGCTGAGCTCTGGGTATTTCGGTTGACTGGTGGTGGTAATCAGTCATACAAAATAGCAAAAGAGCTCCTCAGTTTATACTGTCTAAGAATGAAAAAATATATACCACTATGGGATCAAATCTGGTTGAATCTCATTCCGCAGGCGCTGTATTATCCCTAAGGGTTTAGTGCTTATCCAGGAAGATATTTTTAAATGTTGAATAAATAAAAGTTCACTATCAATACGTTCCTGACTTACCATTTGCTGGCCTCTGCCCAAGTTACAAAATTCTAAAATCTTTATACTCCAGGTAGGAAGGTAGAGTAGGAACCCTGTGGTCTGTACAATAAAGGACAAAAAGGGCACAATATCGTTACTGGAACAATACATAAATATCCGCACACAGGAGAAAAAACTTATGACGACGTTTTGGTCCGACTTAGACCACTGACTAGTCTGTACACTTAGTTATACACACTTGAAGCTACGGTTCAGTAACAACTGATCTTGCAGGAAGGGGACAAGAGGTACGGACGGGGCGTGGGGCTTATGTTCCGGGAGTTAATTTCGTGAGCACTAGTTCAGATGGGGAAGAGGGAGGGTAGGAGTAATGGGGCGGAGATAAAAGTTACGGAGGGAGTCAGGAGCATTGCCAGATCTGATACCTCACATACCCCTACCCACAAACTTCTTATATCATTCCCTCCAACACTTCGAACCAATAACCGCAGTAGCGGGCCCTATGCCACGCCCACCCCCACTAATTCTCCCCACCTCGTACCATTAATAAACCACCACCCATCCACCCACCGTCTCCAGCGTTTGACATTCTGGCAATCATTAGCTAGTCACATCTGTTTAGACCACGATGCCTTGCCAGGGGCCGGAAGTGTGACCGTTCTAACCACTACGACTACAATCACGACCAGAATTAATAACAACACTAAAGCCATGACCAGAATTAATATTAAAACTACAATTACGACCAGAATTAATACAACTATTACCCCAACTAAAACGCCCACCATGACATTCATCAAGACAAGCACTACCAAGGTGACGACCATCCCCATTCTTACAACGTTAACCACCAACACCATAACAAAAGTCACAAGGGTCTCAGAAAATACTTTTTTTTTTACTCTGAATGTATTTAGAAAGTGGAGCGATCTAGTTGAAATGATGAAAGCAGAATCTTTATACAGATTTAAGAGCAGATATGACAACTGTCCATGAAGCCAGAAATAGTGTGCCAGTCCATAAATAATAGAGAATCTGGGGCTAGAAGCCTAGATTCTATCTTTCCCGACCACAACTAGCCAAGCACAATATCCAGCTGTACAGTCTCGAATAAAACGTGCATTTCTGCACACGCATTGCTACCACACGCAAAGTAAATCCGACAATCAAATAATCACGATTCCATTTCAGTGTCACGGTCACACATTTGACGTTCTCAGACAAGTGATATAATGGTGTTGATCAGGAGGATCGACTACATGATACCCAGACGTCAGCAGTAGCAGCACAGTCATGGTATCTAGTGTTGCAACTCATTCTCGCACCAACAGTGATACTCTCCCTTCTACCCCACATTTTTTCTTATCTGTTGTTATAATACGTTTCTTTTAGATTGATGTAACCTAGCTTAAAATAAAGAAAATAGTATCTGTAGATGTGCAAGAAATACTAATAAAAATTTATATATGAGGATAGTATATGTATCGGTAAATAAGACAATGCGGGTGATGGACTTTCACTGTAAAGACATTTCGTCCACTAGGGATTTTATCTATTCACAAAATGAGGTCAGGTTGGATACCCAAACACTACCTTTTCACTGGGTCTAAATTCCACGGTGCAAAATAAACCCAGACTAACCTGGCCCAAGACCGGGCTCTGGTAGTAGAAAAACTCTCGAAGCTCAAAGGTATATATTTTAAGGGAGGAAAGACGGCGCCCAAAGAACAGGAAGACGGAACCCCCGAGGACAGAAAGACGGCACCTGGAGGACAGAAAGTCGGCACCCCGGAGAACAAGATGGCACCAGGGCACCCAGGGGACAGGAAGACGGTACCCGGGGGAGGGGAAGACGGGATCCCACAGGAAGGGAAGAACAGAGAACGAGCGGAACAAGGAATAAGGGTGAGAAAACGCTGAGGATGAGTGGATATGATGAGAAAATAAGAGGTATAAAATTGTAGTAAACGACGGGAGAATGGTAACTGAAGGCAGTAGTAGTCTGAACAACTTTGTAATAGCAGGACTGTAACTGAGTGATATACGAATTGCATTATAAAAAATTAAAATATGCCTGAAAATTTAAAAATCTGCTCAAGCATAGTTTCCTGTCAATCCCACAATGGACACCGCTATGCATCGTCAGAATAGGCCACACCAGCGGCCACTAAGTAGTTTAACAACTTAAGCAATGACCATTTTGCAATGTTGTGTAAAAGGATCAAGTGAGCAGTTGACTCGCGTGCCTAGAGGTGGGAGGGGGAGTCCTGCAAACTAAGCCACCACAACCTGTCACACGAGTCCACAGAACAGTACTAATTCCCAGTGTTGCTACCCCCTCCCTGCCGTTGTCCGCACCTGCCACTTTGCAAATCATTGCACAAGAGCCAACAAGACCGTCCTCCACCAACCCCGTGTGACGAAACTTCACCTTCCTGTTTGCAAAGTCTTCACCGCCTGCCGCGTCTCACCTACATACACTATCTTACTCGCACTTCCAACTGGTCTCCCTCCCCACCCCAGCAGTGAACTGTTCTACCTCGAAGTCACGCATAGTTTTTCATGGAGTGGATGGGTAAGCCAGCGGAGATCTGTTAGAATCAGTGATTCTCAACCAGGGGAAAATTTACCATTTGGGGGTAAAAAATTACATGGCAAGGGGTAAATATTCGATGTACTTGATAATTGAATAATAATTCAATTAAATTTCATTTTGTAAAATGTGTGCGTCTCTCTGACCTTGTTTTTCTGTCCCTTTATGATGGCGATAATTTTTTTGTATGGAAAGGGGGTAAATGGAGAAATACATTAAGCCGAGGGGGTTAATAATGGAGAAAAAGTTGAGAATCCCTGTGCTAGATTACCAAAAAGCTCCACTGAGCGGTTACATCATATGAAGACCCGCGTTATTTGACTTTCCCATTTCTGACAACTAAAATACCACCACCACTAAATGTCCATGGTGGTATTCTGTATAATACCAGGAAGCAAAGGTCCACAGCTTCCAGTGTACTATATTACTGTCTTGTAAAGTGACCTAAACAACAATGAGCAACAAGTGAAGCAAGACACCTCAATAAATGCGACTGCCGCTGCTCCCACTGACGGTAATGCTCGGTTGGTTTAATAGGTCTAAAAAAACTTACAAATTCTACGAAGGCCTCTAAGATTCCATGTCACCTGTACACCATCAATCAAGGATACTTAAGTTTTAAAATATAGATTACCTGAATACCTGGAGCGTCCGGAGAGTCAACGCCCCCACGGCCCATTCGAAGACCAGGCTGGGGGGGGGGCGCTGACCCTCAGAACACTCCAGGAAGGTAGTCCACATTTTAGGGCTTAGGGCATACACACTGGTACACTAACCTGCCTTTTGTAAATACTCTTGGTAATGCTTATTTTACCTTCTGTTACAGTCAGTATCATTAAAGACACAACCAACTCTTTATTTATATAAATTTAAATTAATAACTTATACTACATTTATCGGAAAGCGTTAAAACCGTGGGGGTTATACAGTGTCTGGGGGATGGAAGGCAATCAAGGAAGAGGACAGGTCCAACAAGTGGCGGAGCTCACTACCTAACCTACAGTAAAGGGTCACCTCAGCCTCCACCTCATCATGATGCAGGAGCAGGTGGGCAGTTCGCTCATCTTCTGTGACCTGATTTAAAGGATCACCTCATCCTTTCCGTTCATCTCCATTATATATTGTTTTTACTAAGTCATGTCTATGAGGTTTGATAAAGTTTCGTGCTGAAGTGAAACGTCTTCTGTTAATAAAGTTTTCCTCCAAAAATAAAAATAAAATATTCTTTTAATTATTTACTATCGTCACCGGTTTCCTTTTGTTATATTTTGCCTATTATTATTATTATTGTGTATATGGGAAGACCAGAGATGGGACGAAGACGTAATACAAGTGGTTATGTCCTACCTGGTGGTGGAGTAACATGATTTAGGTAAAGAGATGCGTGTGTAGTGATGTGGGGCAACACAAACACACACACAACGTTCACAGCAACACCCTCACAGGCACCTGCTACCATAACATACCTGCAATAAGGAAACATGTCGTTAGCACACTAAGAAACAGTACAGTAATCACTGACGTGACCTCGGAAATTTGTATGGTTTACAAGGCGGTGTCTGAATATTTTTGTACTTAATAAAGCCCCTTAGTGGGTGAAACGTAGTAAAATAAACGTTATCTACTTTTTTAATTACCCTTTGTAGTTTTACTGAGTAGAAATAAACCGACAAGTGTCAACCTCCGTGGCTCAACTTAAACTTGCTATCCGCAAATACAAATATTGTTGCAATAAAGGAAGATGTTTTCAAACGAAAACTGGACCACTGCCTCCTCCAAGTGCCAAATCAGCCAGGATGTAGTGCCTATGTGGGCAAACGGGCCATTAACAGCAGCAGTCAATCAACATAGACGCCAGGCCTCAGGTCGGGCCGCGAGTCTAGAACTACCCTCGAAACCAGTGACGTAAGTATGTCACAGGTATTTTGAGTGGACAAACTTTTGTATCTTTAATAATGAGCATAACTAGTTTCTATTACCCGAGACCTATTTTTTTTTCTATTCTGACAGTAACAAGATCAGGCTTCCCTAATCAATTAGCCTATTCAATTCTTACTGTTTTAACACTTGCAGACGGCAACTTCTCATTGTCTGTCTAAACATGTGGGATGGTAACCTCTCATCGCCCATTCTAAGTGTCTTGTGTACACTTCCTGGTTGATGGCAAGCGCGCACTACATATTCTCCGGCAATCCCCTTTGATACTTGCCTTCATTATGTCTTTCAAAATACATTTATGCTCTTGCCATATGCAATTATTCTCCCATTCCTCGAATCAAACCTGACTGCCTCTCATTCCCCAGGCGCTTTAAGATCCCTACGGGTTAAGGGCTTTCCAATTAATATAATAATAATTGACTAAACTTGTCTGATATTGCTTATTACGTGTTCTATTTAAGCTTTCTTAATAAAGGTGTGCGGTGGTGCAGGTGGGTGTTCTTGCCATGTTCTCTCTACCATCTGTAGCTTCAAGCATCATATGGAAGCTATTAAAGCCAGGGAGGGAGGGCGGCAGGGGAGGCAGCCAGAGATGTGAGTTGCACCAGATTTTCACATAATTTGTGTCAGCATCCAGCCACCTGCCACCACCCACGTCCTGTGCCAAACTTAGGTAAACTCCCCCACCATCATCACCACTACTATATCCTCCCTCTCCATCCCCCGCACACACCCTCTATCCATCCTCTTCCCCACACACTATCCGTCCTACACTCACCCCAAACACATACTATCCCCTCCACCCAGAGAATCTTCTTTCCCTCCACAACCTCTCCGTCAGCACCACGTCACTAACTGTCTTTCAGTCAACAAGCATCTTCCACCCCTCACCCGCTATCTTTTAACCAAGTTTTTATTCAGGTACACTTAAATACAGTTACACAGATTATCATACATAGCAGCATATGTGTAAATTACCTAGGATAACCCCAACCTCTTTCCTCCCCTTCCTGTCCCACTACCAGCACACGCATACTTCATTTCCTTATGTAAGTAACCCGTCCTGTGTCACTTTGACAGGAAAACTATAATTAAATTCACGGAGAAAGCGCCAAACTCCTTGGGGTCCTACAGCGCATGGGGAAAGTCGGGGTGTCAGTCAGCTTTGATCCAAGGAAGGAGAGAGGAGTTTCAAAGCCTCAGAACAAGAGCCCTTCACTAGCATCAAGCTACTTCTGACCTCTTCAATTGTAATTTCCACGGAGCTTTAAATTGGGGTTTCAAAATCAATCATAATATCATCGATTCTTTAGTCAAAAATTAAAACAGGTTCACAATCCAGTCAAAGAGAGGTTTTATACCTAAGAATAAAAATAAGTAATTTTGCAATGTCAACTGTCTTGCAATGTCAACTGTCTTGCAATGTCAACTGTCTTGCAATGTCAACTGTCTTGCAATGTCAACTGTCTTGCAATGTCAACTGTCTTGCAATGTCAACTGTCTTGCAATGTCAACTGTCTTGCAATGTCAACTGTTTTGCAATGTCAACTGTCTTGCAATGTCAACTGTATTGCAATGTCAACTGTCTTGCAATGTCAACTGTCTTGCAATGTTAACTGTCTCGCTTGGTATTTAGTCACTATCCTGCAGATTTTAAAATCCAACTTCTTTAGGTTAGATTGTTAGGATAAGGTACATCAACTTGAAACCTTACATTTAACCACTAAGAAGAAAGATAAAGAAACGGGCGCGATACAAGGGACAGGCAACAAGGTGGCCCGAGAAAACCAGGAAACATTATGTTAATCACTCAGAGTGCGCGCACTTTCCTGGTTCTGCTGCTCACCCACCGCGTTGCATTTTCTTTTTTCATATTTTGCTTATTTACGTTAAAATATATTATTATAGGCTTATGTAACCTGTCCTAACCGAACTTAACTTAAAGAAAAATTATTTGAAAAATTGCAGGAAGCGTTAATTGACATGGTTAAATGGCGATAGTGTGGAGACTGAGTTGTCACGCTACGTGACCTTCACTATTCTCTCAGCCTTTCTCTAAACCACCACTAGTATACAATGCTTCCCACTATTATCAATACACATCACTTTCATGTTTCCTGTTAAGACACAACACCACCTATTACCCCTTTCCTGCGATGAGGGGAAAGGTGATGAGGCGCCCCTACTACCATGGCTTACAACGTACTGTACCTAGTATTGGAAGCAACTTCAGGTCAAGGACTCACCACCACACACATGTATAGGGGTTGTTGTGTTCGCGGTCATACCCCCCCCCCCACACACACACACACAAACGTGTTGGGAGGAACTGTTTTGAAGGTTCTAGTTATCCAAATTATCATTTTCCTTGCATGTGTGATATCAAGTTGAGATTCTTGAATGTAAGTTTTAACATTATCACTCCTAGGTTTCTCGTATTAATCTTCCTCTCTACCGAGTGGTTTGAGTTTGTTATATATATATATATTATATTCCAGTTTTTTAATAACTCTTTTCCATGACGGAGAAACTGAAATTTGTCTTAATTCAACATCACATTTTCTGCGGCCCATTGGAAAACTATTTATAAAAGTTTTGAGATTTATGTCAGATGTGAGAATAATGGCGAGTACTGTGCCTTGGGGAACAGAACTCTGCACTGTGGCAGCCTCTGATTTTACTTTGTTCACTGTACTCACTGGACTATTTACTAGCATGAAGAAGATCCATCAACCCACTTTTTCCAGTTATTCCTTTGCACACTTTTGTGTGCTATTACACCATGGTTACACTTGTCCAAGGCTTTTAAGTTTAGGTATGCTACATCTGCATTGTTTGTCTTCCAGCGCATTCAAGAGTACGTCGTAATGGTGCAGCACATGCGAGAGGCAGGAGCGTCCCGCTGTAAACCCATGTTACCCGGAGTTGTGCAATTTGTAAATACATTTGGTTAGCAATCTTGTTTCTTAAAATTCATTCAACAATTTGGATAATATGGAGCATTATTCCCATTGGTTTATATCTTTTGTACTTGCTTTATTGCCACCTTTGCGGAGTGGGACTATATCAATGTTTTAAATAACTATGATGGCCTGGGACAGTGAATGGGTATACAGTCAATGAATTCTTAGAAGGCGAGTGGTGGTTAGGGTTATGCAAGAAATTATGGGAGATGACGGCTGAGTTTTGATTCTCGTTTATGAAAAATTGGATTGTCAATCTTCAGGCTGTTTTCACGCTAAACGAGTCGAGTCATCTGAAGTCTTGAATGGCCATGGACCGGGCCACGGGGGGCGTTGACCCCCGAACCTTCTCTAGGCATACTCCAGGTATACCTAGAAAAAGTACAGTACAGGACTTGCCTCGACTCCTTTGGTGTGAATGGTTTCCCTGTAGTTAATATTTTTCCTCGCATAGTCGAACCATATTGAGTCAACACTCGATGTGACTCGACTCGTTCTCGTTTGGTGTGAAAACAGCCTTAGGCAGATTAGTGGCTCACAACCGAGTCGTATTGTGGCCAGTATTTCATTCACTTCTTTGTTATCAACGTATGTTTTAACTCCTAATAAAGCAAAAACCCAATCCAATACTAGATGTGGCTTTTGCCCTGGATTTTCCACGTATACTCCCACTGTGGCCATTCTATCAAGTACTGTGGCATGCCTGGAGCTGTGGTAGTGGTGTCTTCAGTAGAAGACTGCACAGTCCTCACTAGCATGCTGGAGACGCAGAACACCGTACGTGATCACAGTACCCAATGTTACAGCAGACACCCAGCACCCACAACCTGGCTCATCTCCACCCACTCTACAACAGCCAGATTATGACCAAACCTTGGCAGTATACACAAAAACTATTGGTTGATAGACAGCACTCATCCTCTTGCCATACAAATGTGAAGCACACACTAGGTAGTAAGTTGGTAGACAGCAGACATACATGTGAAACTCGTGCACCAGGAGGTAGGTTGGCAGTTAGCAACTACCGGAGAGGTAATGCCCTAGAGTTCTACCAGTGTGAAATAGAAGCCTGGTAAACCTTTTGCACTCTGGAAGGATTGTTTTTTTCTTTGTTTCATGACCATACAATACACAGAGCAATCAGACTTTAGCTCTAATTTCCTGTAAATTGTTCCTAATAGTTCTCGTTCCTGTAATTCTTCCTTGGACATGGAAATGTCACCGTGAGTAGGAATGGGTGAGACACCCATTGGCCTCAGCAGAGTAACTAGTAGTCTGATTAGGTACTCCATTATCAGTCTCCACTTAAGTGGCCACTAAAGATTAACACATCTGAAACCCACTGAAGTTATCAAAAGGTATGAAGCGCCTCCTTACCACTTATTAATGACATTTATGAGGGGATGCAGGGAAACAGGTTAGCCGGACACGAGTCTTGGAAGTGGGAAATGCATTGCCTGTACTCTGGAGTGGTAATGTTGCAGTTTGGAAGGCTATTTGTGCTGTGATGTCGGCAAGACAGTCATTGAATGAATGCCGATGAAAGTGTTTCTTCTTTTACACGTCACCCTACCTTGGTGGGAGACGGCCGATGCGTTAAAAAAATCAATTTTTATTAGTGAAAATTTTCCTTTACAATTTACGAGGTCTGGTCTGAGACGAGTCGCGGGGGTGACGACCATCGGAGTTACAAACACAAATAATACCTTAAACATGCAACACGTACATGACAAGCAGTCAGCAGTGGGCTGTTAAATGAAAACTCAGGAAGATCGTGTAGTGACGAATTACATTAAATCTCAAGGATAACTCCAAGGGAGGCGTGTCTTAAGGTTGGTGAGGAGCTCTTGCTCCGACAAGTTCTACATACCCTCCCTTTCCTTGGATCAAGCTTGATTACCTCTTGCTTTCCAGTGTTGTGTGGCCTCCACGGGTTAAGAGCTTCCCAATGAAAATATTGATGATCAAGGTCAACATCCTAACAGCTAACAGATTCCTCGGTCATTTTCATTTCCACCAAGTCTGGTCCTAAAGAGAAAAACAAACACATTTGGGTATGCTTGGCGTAAACATGTCGCAGAGTAGACAAGTGCAGGTGGGAGAAGGCAAGTGGGTGAGTTGTGTGGTGAGAGAAGGCAGGTGGGTGAGTTGTGTGGTGGGAGAAGGCAGGTGGGCGAGTTGTGTGGTGGAAGAAGGCAGGTGGGTGAGTTGTGTGGTGGGAGAAGGCAGGTGGGTGAGTTGTGTGGTGGGAGAGTGCAGGTGGGTGAGTTGTGTGGTGGGAGAAGGCAGGTGGGCGAGTTGTGTGGTGGGAGTGCAGATGGGTGAGTGGTGGGAGAGTGCAGGTGGGTGAGTGGTGTGGTGGGAGTGCAGGTGGGCGAGTTGTGTGGTGGGAGAGTGCAGGTGGGCGAGTTGTGTGGTGGGAGAGTTCGGGTGGGTGAGTGCACGTTACCTGTGGTCACTTCTGGGGGTCACCATTCCCGTGGCCAGTTCCCAGATCAGACCTCTCATTTGCTTGCGTGGTCGACCAGGTTGTTGGTGCCTGCCGCCCGCAGTTCAACATATACATCACAGCCCAGCTGATCGGGTACTAGCTTGAGGAACCTATAAAATTCCCCTTTAACAGCCAGGAGACTGCTGGTAATTCCCCTTATTCACGAAGGTGGGGGGGTTACTGAATCGTTATCCCCCTTACAATTATCAAGTTATCTGTATAATTATCGCGTCCCTTCTTTAACGGTAATGGATTTATCAAGCCTCTTGTAGTGATTTGTGTGTGTAGACTTGGAACTAATCCCTTCATATATTATAGTGCATCTTTCTCTTCTATGATGTATGTAGCACAGCTTAAAGAATTTCAAGCGCTCCCAGTAATTCAGGTGTTTGAATGAGCTCATAAGAGCTGTGAAGGTTGTCTGCAGATGGGTGAGCTGGTGTGTGAGACGCGGTGTTATAGGAAAGACGCTTCACCATGTCCTCGGGCAGTTCACCACACCTGCCAGGGTTCTTGGACGCTGGGCACACCTGCCCTCTGCCCCATAGGTAAGGGTGGTGGTCAGACAACTTTCCAGTGCTGAGAGTTGCCCTCGGCGAATACAGCTGACTAGTCAACGCCTCTTCCTCGAAATATGAATAATAGTGTTGTAGAATTTACCAAAAAAAGTATTTTCCGGTGCTAATGAACTCTGGAAGCCGAAGCACCTAAAGCAAGAGGTTGGGGTGGTGTAGGTGAGGAGTTGTGTGGCGTCGGCAGTGATGAAGGTGGGGGAAGTGGGTGGTGGTAGTTTAGAAGAGAGCTGGTAGTAGTTTAGAAGGGTTGGTGAAGTAGAGGTAGGTACGTCAGTAGTAGTATAGAAGTGATGGTAGGGGCGGTGAGGATGGAGGAGGCTGGGTGTTTATAGAGTCAGGGGAGGGTGCACGTCTAAGGTAAACAATGCTCTCCATCTTGCTGCACTCGTACTCAACATCCACAGTTTTGGTGGTAGATGGTGGTAGTTGTAGATGTGACTGTAGTGGTAGATGATGGTACAGATGGTCGTCATTGTAGATTTTGGTATTATTATAATCAAAACTAAGCGCTAAACCAATAAGGGTCATACAGCGTGTAAATTTTGGTAGCATCGCTAAAGCAGAACTTCAAGAATTAACGTTGGTGGCGATGGCGTGAAATTACAAATACAATACGTTTGTGGTGGAGACAAAATGGAGGAGGAGGAGGAGGAGGAGCAGCAGCAGCAGCAGCAGCAGCAGCAGCAGCGTGTTGACGTAACTACCTACCAGAGGTTGTCGTACCTACAATCACACTGCCAATGACTAACTTACCACTTTTAAAGGGCATCTCTAGGAATATACTTGGCTGCTCTGCTGGCACGGAGCAAGATAATCTTGGGAAGAACATACAACCACTTTCCCCACTTCCCTGTGGCTGGCGTGTGTGCGTTGATAACGGGCACGACCGCAAGCCTCCACGCTGCCCAAATGATGCTACCACTGTCTCCCTCTTCCCCTTCAATGGTGGTGCCTTGATGCTGCTGGACTCTTGATCCAAGGAATTGATGCTGCCATCCCTTTCCTCGGTTCAAACCTGACTATTTTATTTCCCAGGCGTTGTATAATTCTTACGGGTATGGCAATTACATATAATAATAATACAACCCTTAACAGTGTATCAATACTGCCCAGTGATGGACTCACAGGGAAATAGAGCTAGTTTTTTTTTCCACAATCAGCTTTCACATAGGTTGTCCGCACACTGCTCAGGAACTAAAAACAAAAAAATAAGCTACACCTTCGGTTCCAGATTTTTCCCAGACCTGTCAAGCACACAGTAAAGGTGGTACCATAGTAAAGGTGGTACCATAGTAAAGGTGGTACCATAGTAAAGGTGGTACCATAGTAAAGGTGGTACACTCACGACACATCAGGAATTTGCATTACCCAGGAGATCACTAAGCACCATCCGAGACAAAGGAAGAGCAATGTTTGCTTGGAAAATGAGGTAAAGAAAGTTTCCTAACAGCCTTGTACTAGTCTAAAAAAAATAATTCAGTATTTGAAATTGGCAGTTTACGATGATCTCTGAGTCACGGGAGGTGAGGATCTATGAAAATTTAGCACATCACTCTTTCTTGCCTTTTGGATACCTGTGGAAGGCTCCTGGAATCATGGATCCAGTAGCCGGGTCCCAGACCAGGCCTCCTGACTGCTCACTTTGTTACATGTATTCCACTTGATGAGGTATATATCACTTGCTATACTGTACATGCTGAACCTCCTGTTTTTAATTTTGGTATTTTACACCGTCTACCGAGCCAACTTATCTCATACAGAAATTTTAGGTTCGTCCCTCGATATTCTTCATGGAGCACACCAATTGTGTTTTCTGTGTCAGTCAATATCAAAGGAGAGGCGGGTCAAAGGTGGCGTGGGTCAACAATAGGTCACTAACCTGCTCACCAGCCAGACACCTGTTTGTACACACCACTCTAGTTTGCAGTCTCTTGGAGTAAGTAAATCTTAAGGTGGAGTGATGCAGTCATCATCCCCTCCCTGTATAATACCTGTGGAAGTTAATGTATTACTGGCAGCAGGTGAGTGTTCTCAGTGTAAGGGGACATGACGTTTTATAGTAGTAGGAGTTGACCATGAATGTGTATCAAGTCGTCGACTAGACATCTACAGGTGCTACCGTTCTGTCAAACCGACTTATGTTAGAAGTTTTGCACTCTGGCAAAAATTTTCGCCTTTTCTTTCTCTCATGAACATGTACGATAAGATTCAAACGGCACAAACTCTTACTTACATTCAATATATGCACATCTTTACTTCTTACCTGTGAATCTTCTTCATAATTCATACTCCAGTAATATTTGTCTTTCCAATACAGGACCAGAAGACAGCGAATGTAGTCCCCATATTTCAGGACACAAGAAAGAAGTGTTGCACTACAGACCGGTTTCACTTGACATGCATACCATGCAAGGTAATGGAGGAGATAACCAGGAGAGTGGCAAAGCACTTGGAAAGATGTGGCTTCATATTCATTAACAATAACCAGCGCGAGTTAGATGGCAAATCTTGTCTTGTCAACCTCTCTGAATTCTATGACAAAGTAAATGAAGCGAGACAAGAGTGAGGGGGCTGGTTGGATTGCATTTTCTTAAACTGCAAGAAGATACTCGATACTGTATTCCACGTGAGTGAAACAAAAGCTCGATATGCAGGTAGAAGTAACTGGGAAAGCACTCCGGTAGATCAAGAGTACCTTTCGGGTAGGAAGCAGAGATTATTCGGGAATAGATGTCAGAATGGGGAGTTCCGAAAGGATCAGTACTGTTTCTGGTTGATATGAATGACATAAAAGATGGGACTGAGTCAGATGCATCGCTGTTTGCTGATAATGTAAAACTAAGAATAAAAGCAGATGAGAACAGGAAAAGGTTCCAAATGGATCTGCCCCATTTTGCAAGATTGGTCAGTTAAGTGACTGCTCGAATTTAACTCCAGCAAATACAAGGTTATGGAGATTAAGGAAGGGGCCAGAAGACTGAACACAGTATAGACTCGGGGGACAGAGGTTGCAGAAGTCATTCAAAGAAAAAGGAATAAGGGTGAGCATAAAGCCAAGCATATCTCCAGAGGCTTACATCAATCGAATAACTTCTGCAGCCAATGATTGTCTGGCAAAATCTAAGATTAACCTTCAGGAATCTTAAAGAGCCATTCCGGGCCTTTTCTATAACTTATGTCAGACCATCTTGGAGTACGGAACCCACATCTAAAATGTTAAGGAACCTAAGAAAGTGCAGAAGTATGCAACAAGACTAGTTTCAGAGCAATGGGGTATGAAATACAAGGAGAGGCTAACGGAATTTAATCCAATGACAATGGAGGAAAGAAAGTGACTGGGTGGATATAGATGGTGTTTGAGAGACGGAAAAAATGTATTCAAGGGCACAGCTGGAAGTTTAAGACAGCTGAGCCTGAGACATAGATATCAGGATATATTTCTTCAGTCTCAGGGTGGTCAGAAGGTGGAATGACCTCAATGAAGAAGCAGTGGAGGCAGGTCCCATGCAAAGTTTTAAGAGCAGGTACGATAGGGCCCATGAGGTTAGGTGAAGTGAATTTGGCAAGCGGCAAGTCGAGACACGGGACCAGGAGCTAACACTCGAGCCCTGCAACCACATATAGATGAGTACACACAATAATGTAAGTTGACCATGTAGTGAGGATTGGTGTCAAAGAGACGCAGTAAATAATTACTAGAGCACCACTGACTCAGCCTCCAGACAACAATGACAAGAGCTTCGTGAGGGACCACCACTTGGGCGAGAAGGCAGTGTTATACAAACCTGCGCCTTGGATACACACTCACCAAGGAATACTCGGCAGCTTCGACTCTAGGAGAAAGTGATTTGCCAAGTTTTCTCAACGGCTTCATTCAAGGAGTAAAAGTGTGCTAAGCAACGCCGTATCACAAGTGTCAAAACCCACTGGCTAAGAGTAGCGTCATCAACACTAACCAGAAGAGGAGCCAGGGTCGTAAAAGACCGAACATACACGTAGTGAGATCGTAAAAAGATGTAGTTGTTTGCAGTTTCGCTAGTTCATTCTCACTGCTTCAAGTTTTGCGCTTGTAAAACCAAGCTGTGGTTGTAGAAGGCAGGCAGAAAAAAATTAAGAGCATAATTGTGTTCCTACAGTAACCCAGAATTCTTACTATAAGTAGCAGCCCTGCACGCTGACGTAACGTCACCCAATAGAGCACCACTCAAGTGCTCTGAATATTCTAGACGCTTTGCTGTTGTCACAGGCGCTGTTATTCCTGGCACCTACTACTATCTCCCACTACGTGGCGTGGCTCTTCTGCCAGAAACGTGGCCATTACAAAGGTACAGCCACGTGAAGACCATTTTTTTCCCTTTTAGAGGATGCTAGGCGCTAGTACCAAGGACCCCAATGAAAATACAAAGACTCCAATGGAAATAAGTCAATTTCTTCCGACTTTTTCGGTTTATCCTAGGTAATTTACACTTACGTTACTATATAAAAGTACCACAGTGAAAATTGGAAAAAAATACCTGAGCACTTTCATGTGTTTTTCCTATTTTCACTGGTATTTAAATATATTTGCAATCACGCGATAATTGTGATTTCTTCAATATGTTACCATGTATGATAATTTGTGTAATTGTATTTATGTGTACATGTATCTAAATAAACTTCCTTACCTTCTATCTTAACCCCCCCCTCCCTCCGCCAACTTACGGGCGTGAGCCTATACTTCTGTCAGTATCCCACGGGTGTGTTAGGCTCCCCTCGTGTGCTTCCCCTCATTTCTCCCCTTCCATAGACACCAGCCCCCAGAACCCTAACTGTTACCCCTCCCGCCCCTGAGGGTGCCCCGCCAGCAGCAGCCGTCTACCCGCATCTAAACTAAATTGGCACACACGTTCCTTCACTACCTCCCCTCAACGTCTTCCCTGCTCTCCCTCACTACACAGTAGAGGGGCAGAGTAGGAGGGGAGATGGATACCAGATTATATTCACGGGGAATTGTTAAACCTACTGATAAGAGAATGGGAGGTGATAAGGTTTGATCCGATGAAGGGGAGAACAGCTTTAAACCCTTAGATTAAACGCCCTTCAACATCAAGCACCTCATTAAAGTAGAGGGATGGAATGTTAGCACAGCCACAAACTGCGGCTATGTTCGTGGATATGATAATATTTTTAAATTTACAATATGTGGGATGATATATCATTCTTGTGATCCCCGTGGGAGTGTCGTACAGCTGCTGGTTTCTCTTTTGACTTGCCACATTTAAATATTTTGTACCATATTATGTAATAAATTATATCTATTGGTAAAAAAGAATGAAAAGATGGGGTGTTAGGGGAAGTGGAATATTCAAATGGCTTCAGGAAGAAATACAAATATTCTTCCTTGAAGCCTTTTTATCCACTTCTCCGAGGCTATGGGCCCCATAATTTATATATATAAATAATCAGAGGTGGACCAGGGGTCCACCTCTGGTGTAAATTGTGGGACCCATAGCCTCCTAGTCTGACTGGAAGTGTAGCTTGGTCCCACTGCCCGTCTTCTAGAATAAGGTTAAGTATTTTCGTAAAAATCTGCCTCAAGATACTGTCATATTCGTGCTGTATAAGGATAATATAATATATATATATATTATATATATATATATATATATATATATATATATATATATATATATATATATATTTCAACAAGTCGGCCGTCTCCCACCGAGGCAGGGTGACCCAATTTTTTTTTTTATATTAAAGTCCAGGGTTTATTCCCTGGACCTCAGCAATGAGAGTCGCTCCTCGGTTCCATTGCAATGGAACCGAGAACCGGAGCGCAACCCCATGGAAATTCCCATGTAATTACATCCCCAAACGTACGTTTTCTCGTAAACTGTCTTGACTCCTGGTACACTGTTTAACCTGTGGTGTGTGTACTTAACTGTTGCACCACCAACACCACTACTACGACTATTACCCTGGCTCCTCTGCTCTCCACTCACAATTTGTCCTCTTAAGAATGCATGACAATTAACATCGAAAGCCTAACATGTTTTCACTTGCAAACTGATTTTTTTTTGCACGCTCTGTAAATCTTTAATAAACTCGTGTTTTCTTAGTAGAAGGATGGGTTGCAATATTAATATCTACAGCTCAGTCTGAGGAATATTGGACCCCTGCACCCCTACACACCGAAGAAAAACTTTGATATACCTTTGATAGACTTCGAAACTTCTACTCTCGAAGCCCGACTTGTCTGGTGCTTGCATGGTCAACCACGCTGTTGCTGCTGGCGGCCTACTGGCAAATGTTATACAGGTCCAACTCTCACCCATTCGTGTACCTGTCAAACCCAAATTTCTTTCCTCCAAGACTACCTGGGAGTTTGTTTTACTTATCTACAACTCTACTGCTAAACTTCGACTCCCTTCCCCTCAACATACACATACAGGTAAATACTTATACCTCCCCTTCTCTACATAAATAAACACATACATGATAAACAACTTAGATTGTGCCAGGAGAGGCGAGCTTACTGAGCAGCGCCACTCATGCTGAGTCAATATACAACCACATAGAAAACACTTAACACCCCTAAATACTTGACACTCAATTGGTGATATCAACTCCATCTTCAAATGTTTCAATATACATTATAAATTACATTATCCTTACCTACTGATATCACTATCTAAATTAATGCAAATCCTGAGAAATGTTAGTGGTATTAAATTTTATATTCCTTAACTCTTGCTACATTATAAATACTGAAGCATTGTATATGACTGTCACAGGTTACTTGTCTGCCCATACTGAATGTCTGACGCAGTATTAACAACCAAATATACATGCAAGAGAGATTTCTTTCGGTTCTCTAAACCTCTATAATGGTTGTTGTTTATTATGCTCTTGAATGCTGTAATCGACAAATTAAGTTAAATATAATATTCAATAGGTGATTCAAGAGTTTTGAAAGACGAAAGGGAAAAATGTCTATAGTGAAGAGGAAAGACTAAGAAACAAAAATTCACTTAAACCTGAAAGCCTCAATGCTGTTGAAGACTCTTAATCCAAAGACTTCGCACTACCTTAGCTTTCCTTAAATCACTCCCAACTGCCCCCATTTCCCAAAGTACCAGCCCTATAGGTTTAGCGCTTCCAAATACAATAATAATAAATAAAGCCCTCTTTGTAACTAACATTTAATATTTATATTTTATAAATTGTTAAAACTGTGATGGTTCATTACAAAACACTTAGTTATTATCACCAGCACATCATCAAAGGTGGGTTATAAGTGCAACTTAAGTTGGGCGATAAATGTGGCGTCAAACTTTCACCTCAGTTGACAGATGAATAATTATTTATAGGGTATATACTGGTGAGTACTTAACTTTGTAAGTGTTTAAGAGATTGCGTGGTGCTGCCTCAGGTGGTTGAGAAGGACGGTACGAACCACCTGCAAGTGCTGCAGAAAGACATGTGTAGCAAAATCAGATTTATTAGTTGATATGGCGTTTATTTTTTATGTACAAAAGCCTTTATTAAATACCGTACTTCATAACGCCTTGAGGGTACTAGGCCACTTGTAGGTGAAATGTCGTAGTATTTAATATATGATCCGTTTTTAAGTGTTTTTTGTACCATCCTATGATGGTACAAAATACTGGAATGTATCAAACCTTTTATAGTTTTTCTCCCTCTCTCTACGCACTTGACATTATCTTCCTCTCGGACTTACTACACTAATCTACCATATATACAGGTTACGCAAACTAATGTTCTACACCGTCTCTTATCTTTTAGCTCAACCCTTTTTTTAGATAAACATTTTCTTTTAAAACAACCTTTACGTAATGCTGTTTAAATTCATTCTTTCTCAGCGTACCTCTCAGTAAACCTACCCTGTAGATTTTTAGCTTGTATTTTACCTATAATCTGTTGTAATGGTTCCTCCAAACGTTTTCTGAACAAGAGTTCTCAGGTAAGACTTTATTAAGTTAATTTAAAATCCTAGTCCTAGCAACTACTTTATCAGATTTTTTATAGGCAACGTGTACACTTAACATTGAAGTAACATTATCTGGTATGGACTCAGTTAGCATACAATAATAAAAATTAACATTAGGAAGAGTCGGCTCCAATCCCTGGTAGTTCCTATTTAAAGCCAGACAAATTTCTTCCTCTAATTCGACAGGAGACCATCGCAACCAACAATCAAGAAAAGGCTAACCTATCTGCAGACCATTTCGATGTTAAGAAGCAAGTCCCAGATCCAGCAAGGCTTCATGGATAGCTAATAAAGATTTGTTTAAGGTTGTCAAGAGGTGACAGTAAGCCAAGATGTGGTTCATCTTAAATCCTAAACAGGAATGTCTTCCTCAATACTGGAAATACACTCGAACTTAACATCTTTAGATTTATTGTTACTGTTATATTAAAAACCAGCACTAGCATCTGTGGTATCTCCTGGCAGCTACTTCCCTTCGATACAGGTGGTGGTCGAGAAATCTTGCTTAGAGTTCATTGAACGAGAGGGAAGTTCAGTGGGTCGGAGGGTGAAGGTCGTAACCCTGGGTAGCAGTAAGGGCGAGAAGCTGCATGTTCACTAGTGCCGATTAACCTCTCTGCCACCCAGCGTACGTACTTGCACTACAACTACCCCTACAACCCACCACATTCCTGTTTACCAAATATACCTAAATACATCCAAGTTCTGACTTGTCAAGTATTATTTCAAGTTCTTGGTAGCAATCACAATTTGTGTTGACCAAATGATGGCTTTCACAGGAACCTCTTACAAATGTGTTGTGTCTGCACGCTTAAAACTATGGAACACCAGTGCTAATGACCTGGGCAGTTGAAGCAAGAATAAGTAGAAAAAAAATAAAGCAGAAAAATAAGTAGAAGACGAAGACGCTGCAAAAGACGATTTAACAACTATTGAGGAAGCTTCTCCATACACCTGCCACCACTCATCAACTTCATTATTTATCTGCAAAATTGGCGTTTACTGCTTCAGTACTGAAGGAGAGGAGTATGAAGAGGCAGCAGGTGGATTATTATATTCAGGGGTGAGTGCTAAACCCGCACTCACACTGCACTTTTCTGCCATGGTAAGAAAAGTTGAGAGGTCTGAAGAGTGTTTTGACCTATGAGATCATTCAGAGCTCTTGGCAATAAAAAAAAAATACAAAACACACACAAGAACACCCAAGGCGCCACTTAGATAACCGTAGGGGTGGAGGTATTCTCTCTCTTAATAAGAAGGGAACTCCGATCCCTTGGATCAATAGCCTTTCACCAGCATCAAGGTAACCCCTTTAAGAGGCAGCAGGTGGGATACAAGTGGCGTACACATCAAATGGTGAAGACAGATGGTGAGCTGTCTTGGCGAGCCACCCCCAGACTGTGATCCCGTACTCTGCTATACACACTCAAGTTAACACCTCCGCCCGCCCGCTCCACACACCTGCTACATTAAAGGTATACTTGTGTATGTGTCCTGCCTCTAACTAACCTCACTATCGTGTCTAAGATATCAAAACATCTGAACAACCACGTAAGATTGCATGCAATGAGCACAAACAACTTGACTGACCAGGTCATCAACCATGAGGACTGATCTGGATCCGAGCCGCGAGGGCGATGAACCCAGGAACAATCTACAAGTATATTAGAGGAACAGCGATGGTGGAATGAACTTTAGCTACGACACACCAGTGTGTTCCGGCAAGTAAAGATGTTTCTTAATGGCTGCAACCATTAATATTTCGCCTCTAACTCCCGCTCCACACTTTCTTTACAGTAAGTATAAGCTTCGTCTAATGCAGGCCTATTATAATGCGATATTAATTAACTATTTTCTAAGAAACTCATTAAACTCATCCTCTAGATTTTTAATTTACTTTTATCTGTATTTGATGTTTCTCTAAATCTATAGTCTACATTTTCTTGCGCTTCTATTCCTGCCAATTAATTATCTCCCTTTCCCCGTCATGTTAACACTGGATGGTATCCACACAAACAATACGTACTAGTCTTCTGTCATTCTCTAATATATATATATTTTTAAATTTCTTAGGTTTTCTAGAATACTGTTAGTGTTATAATTGCAAAATAAATCATGCTGGCACCGAATCCGAAAATACGACTAAATCGTAGCCGTTTTCTTACTTCAGTGGCCCATTTAAGCATAACTAATGATGAACTCTTACAAACATACAATGGCTAGGTATTCGCTCATTACAATCTGTGATATATCTGACTAACTAGAGATGAGGCAAGAATTGCGTGGTGATACTATAAAGAAAGTTAATTATGTGGGACAACTCTATACACACACTGGGACGAGATAAAAGAATTCTTCCAAGCCTGATGGGAGGGGAAGCAGCCTCTGAATTAAATTCGACATTACTAATACGCAACTAAGACTGCTTCCATAAATATCAAACATTAAGACTCGCTGGTACATTCGGATTGACTGCAGAAAATATACAAGTAGCATGTAGACAGTATTAATAATGAAAAAAAAAACACTACCTTTGATGAGTTTCTAAAGTCTTTCTACTCCCGGAGCCCGCTGCCCCACATTCATCACAGCCTGGTTGATCTGGCACCTGGTGAAGATACTTGGACCAATTTCCCCTTGAAGACTTCTACACTTGTTCGAACAGTGTTTCTGATATCTTCTGATATCTTATTGTGCCCACCGCACCCCTGCTTTTCACTTTGTTTATTTTGCACTTCCTCCCATATCTCTCGCTCCACTATATTATGGCAGTGTGCAGATTTGGGACCAAGCCCTCGAGTAATTTCCAGGTATATAGTATAATCATGCATCTCTCTCTTCCGCTCCAGTGAATACTGGAGCATTTAACCTACTGGCGTTCCCAGTAGGTTAAATGCTTTACTGCCTCTGTATTTGTTCCTGCTCCAGCCCTGAACAATATTCAGGGCTGGAGAAATATTCCAAATGAGGGAGCACTAGCGATTTAAAAAGTGTCACCACTGGCATTACTTTCCTTGTTTTGAACTTGAGTGGAAACGTTTTGGTCCTGGGAGCCTCGTCACTACAAATTTACATTTGGAGTTACTAAGGTCTCAGAATGAAAAGATTCCATTAAACATATCCTAAAGTTATTGCATTTTGTCTATTTTTTTCAAATGCTTAATAGCATCATGTACCTTCATAGAAAGGTAGTGTTCCCTGGAGCACACTGTACGGAGGCATACAAGGTCCTGAAACAACTCCCGCTCTCACTTACCCAGCTGACGTTTGCTTAGGCTTGTCTCAACCGCCCCAGCCTCCACACTAACTTCGCTCTCTTCTGCCCAGTTACCCGCTTGAAATTCTCAGCATGTTTATTCTTGCACAGTATCCTGGGTATGCCAACCTCGTCTAAATAATTGATATTCAACACCCAACCTTAATCACTTTTATTTGGCCGATCTTTGCTCTCCATCCTCTTCCCCCTTCCAAACTGACCTCCCCCCCCATATATCCCTACTCCTCATATCGTGACTGAAACACTTCATAACTTAGCCCATTATAAAGAGGAATCTTTAGATTCTTCAGTCCATCGTGGACAATTCTTTCTCACCAGAGCTCCTCCATCTGAATATCAAGGTGCTCCCCGACTCATGAGAAGCCTTCATTAAAACCACAAATTATTCCACTGCTGGCCTCTATCAATTCCTTATTTATCAATAGTCTTTTAGCATTTGCTTGTGTAAACATTACTGATTTGTAGAAACAGCATTGTATTAGAATTTACAGAATTAACTTTTAAAGATTCTAGTCGTTGCACTACCACTACCCACCACCCATAAGGGGAATTCCCAATAGACCCCTGGTTGTCTTCAAGAGGGAGCTGGACATATACCTCGTCAGTGCCAGATCAGCCGGGCTGTGGTTCGTACGTTGGACGTGCGGACAGCAGTAATAGCCTCGTTGATCAGGCCTTGATCCACCAGGCCTGGTCATGGACCGGGCCGCGGGGGCGTTGAACCCCGGAATGCCCTCCAGGTTATCTTGAGAAAATATCAAGGACTATACCACCTCTTCTTACTCTCGAAGATTAACTTGTAAATTCAATAATCCAAACCAACTCTCAAGAGGACACCTTATTGACCTTGTCACTCCATCTTTGAATAAACAGCCAGTACCCTCCAGCCAGTGCATCATCTTTTAAATTCAAACTATTAAAACCGAGGAAGGTGGTAACTGGCAGATAAGTCGAAAGCCCTTGGCTTAAAAATAAAAGTTCAGCGTTCACATGTTGCCATGTTCCCTAGGCGCGGGTTGCCAGGAATTAACATGGTGAGGCAGTAGCGGGTGTGGCGTCTGCTTCCCACACTTTCCCTCGTCTGGTCTTCATAACAGGCTCCGCCTGGCTGTGTTGTGTATCACACTGTCACTAGGCTGCCCTCCCTCTTTCCATCAACCCGTCCTAAATACACCGTTCGTTTTCTAATGTCCTTACCTGCTGCTATTTCTGGACGATCTGAGCAAGACGAAATATTTTTTTTTATTATTAACACATCGGCCGTTTCCCATGGTAGGGTGGCCCGAAAAAGAAAAACTTTCACCATCATTCACTTCATCACTCCTGTAGAAAATACTAAAAAATAAGGAGAGGAAGACAAAATAATGTATTAGGTTATCTAAAATTTTCATATTACACAAATGGGAGAATAACAGGCGGCAGCGGAGATACACAACACGTTTAATTCGTTTGAAACGGTACGCTTATGTACGGTGAGAACAGTGGTCTCTACTGGTTTCCATGAAGGAGTCGAGAAATTTTCCTGTAGGGGTCAGGGAATATCTGTCGTTGGGAGATTCCCGGCCTACTTCAACTTATTAAAACATTCGTTTCTCCGTATAATTTAACTCTTATTGTCAATGCAACATAATTCTGCCTGCTACAATGCTTAAACTTCTGCATTCTTCTTAAAAAATTACATGCATAAGGAAGAAATTAATTATACCTTCAGAGAAAACGACAAACATGCGAGATGAGTTGTATTGACATGAGGGTCCGTGACTACTGAAGCATGTTACGTTCCCTTGCAAGGTGGAGCCAAAGTATCCTCACCAACGGTCGCATTAAGCATCCAAGGCGAGCAAGTACGACAAACGCGGTAGTAAGACATTTAAAATGTTTGGACAACCCGGGGCTTTTTCCAATCCAATGACTGACCCCCCCCCCCCCCCGACGGGCTAAACGTCTTTGAATATCCTAATACTGTTTTTGTGCCTTGCATACTTGTCGGTGTATTTATACACCATTAACAACAAAAAGACGGGAAAGGGGGAAAACTCATACCAAGGAGGCGCTACTCATGCGATGTTTGGCCAACAAAGAAACTGGCCCATTGCACACCACACACTACCTACATCCATCTGCAAACAAGATTCACTTTAGCTTGGCGTACAGTCAGTTTCCCTGCTCCGTTTTCTTTGGCCCGTCGCACTTTCTAAGTGTCAACGCCTCCGTGACTTCATTTCTTTTTGCCACATGTTTCCAGTGGCACACTTAGAATAATGTAAGAGGAGGTAATAAGCTGACAATTGTAACACATCATAATGAATCTTACAAAACATTCTCCTTACCAGCCTTACAACTGTTCAGATAACTTTACAATGTCAATACTAACCAAATGGAGGTTTTCGACGCATTTAGCACGTACAATACTGCTGCTTGACAATCTTGTTCCACTTCTCTGCTAGTATTGCCAAACACATACTTTCCTGTAACATTTTAAATCCAAATATCCAATTTTAATCCTGAGATATGTTTTGCTCATTTTAGCACCTCATTAACATTACCTTTGTCTGCCTTTTACCAATGTGTAAGAATTAATCTTAATTATCATGTATAGGATAGAAGTATCTTTGGTGTTTAGGTTTAGTGCCGTCTTATTGTTTTTGTCGCAAAGCTGTATATATTAACATCCTTCAAGAGTGTTAAGTTCAGTGTTATCTTAATAGAAAAACATACTGAAATTGGGGATTAACTTAAGCGTTGTTTATAATATGGAAACCAGGAACAATGCCGCATACTGGTTTGGATTACTAGGTTTAAAACTTGTGTCCTCTCATCTCTATCGATTATGCAGTAATCATTAAGGCTGCACCTGTACACCTCTAGTCAATACATTACTCCAAGAAATGTGGATTAAAGTAAGCTCGGTGTAAACAAAAACAAAAAAACTGTGTACAAGCTCTTGTGCCACATGTTGCTCTAAATTTTAAATGACACTTTGCAAACTACCGACATAGTAAAGTTTTCGTACCCCCACAACTCAGGAGTCATTTTGATTCCACAATTTTTCATATTTGTATATTTAACCATGGTGAGATATTTTGTTATGCCATTTATGGGGGAGGGCTAAACCCGTAGGGATTTTACAGTGCCCGTGGTGGGGGGGGGGAGGTATTCAGGCTTATTTCAAGGAATTGGAGCACAGATCCAGTTCTCTAGACCAAGAGCCCCTCACCAGCATCAAGGAACCTCCCTTGAGGGGTTGTTATACTATAGCCTTGGAGCGTCTACTATAAATTATTATTCTTGATATGAAGCCGAGTAATTATACCTATTACGAACATTTGTAAACTGTTGTTGCATTTGCTCCAAAATTCAAGTTAATCTCATTTGTTTAGCCTGGATATGTATTTAGAATATAGTTGCAACTACGGGCCCAATACCAATCTCACTTGTAACTAATCCCTGCATTAATTTACTTCATTTATGAAAACTGTCGCCTTGTTAACCAGCACGCGAGCATAAAACATTATTAATAGGAATAACCAACTCTGTAAGAGACGCCCATATATCTAGCACAATGCCAGGCGTAAGGGGTTTGATAGGAATTTCTAGCTACTGTCTAATAACAATGCATAAAATAGGTAAATTCACGTGTATAATAACGAAGATTCGACGTTATATAGAACGGGCAGAAATACACTAGCTGCAACGCATGAAAATACGCTGGTTCTATTTTTAGAACAGATTAACTATGCCACCATCATTCCTACACTTAAAATTCAGACATCTGTGACACTGTCACGAGACGAAGTATATACAAATCAAGATGACCTCGGATTGCATCCAATATTATAGATTCAAATAATTGGCACACCATTGAGGCCAGACCCGCGGGTGCTAATTCTAAGAAGTAATCTCTTGCTTTTGGCCATCTTCCAATTCTCTGTTACGATACCATTTACAATTATTTATTAAATAGATTAGCTAGTAATTTACACAAGTTCCTGTTCGCATTACTGTTGAAGCTTTAATAGCTCTTCCGAGCCTAGGAACGATCTTGGCTTGAGGTTGTCGACTTGTGGTATCACAGTAATGCATATTAAAATAATCGGATGGGTTTCACATTATGGCATGGGTAGTACCTCTCTGGATGGTTCCTGTGTACCAACGTACTACCTGCTGATGAAATATCTAAGTGCAGTAGACACTTCTCCATGGACTGAGGAAAAACAATACGTATACAAACAAAATAAAAAAAGACTTTAGATCTCCGTCTGTAATGGGTTTCAGCGGTATTAAAGACTGAGATCGAAATTCTCACAAGCTTTGTACATTGTGACATGGTCCTCCAACAAGTTAACAGGCCATGACGAACTGTTTTCAATGGTTAAGGAATGATAGGAGTCTAGCTTATTGGGCGGTAATGTGACGGTAATGACTTATCCCATACTTAAAAAATAGGAATTACGTTGGCCATCTTCCACATCTCGTACATTACACCTGACTGAAGATTTATTGAAAAGGTTAGTTAATGGTTTAAAGTTCCATTTTGCACTCTTCAAGAACCCTTGAAAAACATCCATCCATCAAGGCCTGGGGACTTGACTTAATCGGTCAACCTGTTTGATTACCATATCCTAGTAAGTGTGATATTACATAATTTATTTTCTTCAGACCCACTATAAAAATTAATTACTAAGATATTGTTTGTCTTCTTGTGTGAAAACAGAGAGGAAATAATTATTAAAAATCGAGAACATTTCATTCTCCTCGTCAGTAAGTTGTGAGTAGTAAGTAGTATTGGTGTTCAGAAACGCGTGTTCGGAGGTCTCGGGATGTTTCGCCCACATATATTTGGTTGCAATCGTTGTAATTTAAAGCTCTTCTCTACACGTTATATATATATATAGAAAGAACGCGAAGAGTTAAAGTCTACCACACGCTGACCAACCCAATTTGCTCCACATCTTCTCTCTAGTAAATCTGGTGACTTGATAAAGCTCACCCTTGTGGGAGAGAAACGTTGTCAATAAAGAATGCATTGTACATATCTACATATAAATAACATGCTTTAAAAAAATAGGTAAAACAAGTACACGAGCGGGATGGAGTGAATTAGATCTGTCTAGCATGGGTCTGTAGTTGTAAATAGCATGGTGATACCGACAAACTTTAATAAATGTCCTGAACTGTACAAGAGTGTCCTTGTCTACATGGGCCGGTAGGCCTGTTGCAGTTCCTCCGTTCTTGTGTTTTTATGGCATTATACCTTAGAGCCGATATAGGATAAAAGCTCTTTCTTGGCTTATAATTTCAACCGTATAAAATGCAAAGTAGAGGGATTTACTGTAATTGTTAAGTGTGGCCAACGGAAGTCTGGCCTCAGGTCGAGCAGTCTCCGTATCAGTTACTGGTATGTCATTGGTAAGGCAGAGGGCGGGCACCAGGAATGGTAGTATCCGTAGGCCAGGGTGGAGGTTCCCCAACACTAATCTGGGTTGGCCTTGAGACACCAACTATCTACATGCCACCACCCTTTTATACACGCACTTACACTAACATAACCCGTAACTCTACGTCGTACACCATGATTCACTTCTTGTCACAGGAGTGAGCGTACGTTATGAGTGGAAAGCACCCACAACAGAGCATAAACATGAGTAACATAGTAGAATAAGACAAGAGCAACCGTTAGGTATCTTTATTGTTGGTTGAAAGTTTCGCCTACACAGTAGGCGTAGTAGCAAAGATGTAATCAGTTCATCAACCTTGAGGAAACAATTACTTTATTACTACGCCTGCTGCATCTGTAGTTGACCAAAGGAGCCTACTGTGTAGGCGAAACGTTTCAAAAAACAATACAGATAACCCAGCTGTTGCACATGCGTCTTAAACTCCCTCTTCCCCGCAAAGACCACAGCATAAGCAGGGTTACCAGAGATATACTGAACACGTAGCGTAGTCTTAGTTCCTCACAGTGGATATTCAAGACATCACCGGGGAAAGTACGGAATTCACTAGTGGTATTATATATCATTTTCAACATGAGTAACATAGTAACACCTTAGACCTATTGACCCATACTCACCACAATCAGCATATCTCAAAAGCCAATTCTCAAATGAAAGATAAAAGTTAATTAACTTGAAGATCCTCTGTTTTTAGGGCAACTTAAAGTGGTTTCGGTTTGAAAGCTTAGGTGAGGGGTGAAGAGCGGAGGCTACAGGTGCAAGATATACCTCGCCAGGGAGACAGGTTAAGCTGCGACCAAACAATGTGGAGGCGGTGCCGTGGAGGGAAGGGAGGTACAGGGCACGCCAAGAAGGCATGCAGGGAAGGGTGGGAGGCAGGTAGGGAGGGAGGGAAACTCAATGGATGGAGAGATTGGCGTGGGGAGGAGTGGTCGACTACACCTGCCTCACACTACCTGTTTTAGTACCACACTTCGCTCTCCAATCTCCGCACTTATCCACCCCAAACTTAATCTTCCCTCAACTATCCAAACCCTTACATAAAAATGGTATAAATTTCTCTGTAGTAATTGTGTCGCATCGTAGGGAAGACGACAAAGGACCCCAATTGAAATAAATCACACTGATTAGCTTCACCGGTTATCTTGAAATACTAACCATTCAGAATTAACAATGAAAATAAAATCTACATGTTAGTGGGGAGATGAATGGCTCAACATAAAGCAGTGCAAGGGTGGCCTAGAGGCAAGGGGTCCGTCCACTGACAGTAAAGCTACCAAGAACGCTGCCCAAACCCGTTACTGAGACGCATCGTCCTCCCACAAAAATACTACAAGAACGCCATGTACTGTACATACTACGAACGACTCGGGCGCAGTTACTGACCTCAGTGGAGCCCCTCAAGAATCAGTACCGGGATTTGCTTAGTGGATTCTCTTTGCTAGTGCTAATGAAGTTTTAGACCTGGAAGAGGCAATAAAATGTCTCAGTTGGAAAAGTCTCCTTTTACCTAACAGTCGGCTATTGTGGGCTGCATCATAGGAAGGTGAGGACTAAAGAAAGTCACTGACCGTAATAACAATTTACTTTGTTGGGTTATCCAAGGTTAAAACAAAATATGGATGGGCGGATATGAAGGATGACTGGGCTACAGCTCGAGTACAACCTGAGGTCAAGATAGTCTTCATCGCCTTGATAACGACAACCCGTGGAAAAGGACACTTGTGTACAGTTCAGGAAGGAACTCGGCACACTTGCTCCAGCAGCAACAGCCTGGTTGACCAGGAAAGCACCAGACAAGCCTGGCCCATGGCCGGGCTCCGAGAGCAATGAGACTCGAAACTCATCAAAGGTACTTTATATAGAACTGATCCTATGAAGTAATGTACAGTTCAGGACATTTATTAAAATGAAACGTTTCACCATGAGTGGCGAAACGTTTCCTTTAATAAATGTACTGTCCATAATTCTTTACCACACATAGTCACCCCCCCCCCCCGTCCTCTCTGACAAGCCCGAACGACGACCAGACTTGAGATGGTGAATACCTGTTACCAAGGCTCCTTAAAAGGTGCAACTCAACTGGAGAGTTGGATAAATCACATCAGCAGCGTCTTGTCGAGACCCGCGGGAGGTTGCTCCAGCTATACCTTACTCTGTAACTGCGGCAAACTGACTCCAGCTATACCTTACACGGGACCATTTGTTTCAACCAACACATACAAGACCGACAAATGTACAGGAAACTCTACAGATATACATCTGTAGATTATCAAGTATACATCATTAGTAAGTTAAAACACTAATATGCTGTACAATACCAACAACATGAAGAATTAAACACGTACTGAAAAAAATGGTATGGTGATACCGACAACATGTGGAGAAAGACACTTGTGTATAGTTCAGGTCATTTATTAGAGGAAACGTTTCGCCACGAATGGCTTTCAATCAATGTCCTGAGCTGTACATAAATGTGTTAGACACGCACAGTATGCAACACCTGGGTATCATTACAATAATAGTATACAATATCGAAGACAAGATGAGGAATTAGACATATACAACATCTGGATACCTTTGTTAGATGACGTTTCACAATCCAGTAGCTTTATAAATTGATAAAGCCACTAGCTGACAGAACGTATTCAATCAACAGATACCGATGTTGGACAGGTATCCAATTCCCCACATCTTGTCGGTATTGCATACCATTACTGTAATGATACTTGTCAGACAACGCAACACCTTGTAATCTAAATACAGAGATCTCCTACAGCCAATTCCCTAAGCTCTGGCTCAATCCTTGGTCATGACCTACTTTCATTACCGGGTTCGTCCACATGTGACTTCACTAACTACTACACAGCATCTGGCTCCAGTATACGAGTCCATCTTCCTGCCTTTACTTCAGATTCAATACTGAACACCGGCTTCCAGGCTAAGGGACTGAGTACCGCGTCTTTCCATTGTCATTGTGTATAGTTCTACAAGGCTGAGAGACTGGTTGCTTTACCAGGGAGACGTGGTATAAAATACTGACGCGATTATTAATCCAATACTGTCTTCGCATATCACCTCTGTACTTACGCCATTGGTTGGCGAAACGTCTTCGTTCAATAAAGGTACCCAAACGTTGTACATCTGGGTTTCTTTATTTGAAGACGTTTCGCCAACCAGCTGCTTTATCAATTCAATATAGAGGTAGTTTGAAAAGTGAAGTGTCTAACCTCTGCAATATAACAAGCGCCTTTCTCAAGCTTCAGCTACACACGGCTCAAGACTATGAAGCTGAACACATCTCCAAGCTGAGGGACTGACTACCTCAAACTACTACTTCAAGGCTGATGACCTTACATCATTACCTCTCCACTGCTGCTGTCTCCATATCTGCAACCTCTGAATTCGACTGAGGTCTGCTGTGTAGGCGAAACGTTTCCGATTAAAGATGTATTGAACTGATGAAACCAGTTGAAGTGTCTTCAAATAAAGACACCCAGGTGTTGCAAGTCTTAATCTTCATAATTCAGACCTTGCTTAGATTATACAGCTCAGTCCTGGGCTCCACACTACAGAATGAATATATTAAGAAGACGAAGTGTAGAATGTGAGATGATCTATCCCTCGGCCTGGAGAGCGACAGCTGAAGTGGAGATTTTGAGGTGCTGTCCTTCAGTCTTGGTGGAAGTGGAGAGAAGTCATCTTGAAGTGTTCAGTCCTTCAGCCAAGATGGAAGGCATCGTTATATCAATGTTACACAATACTGACAAATTGGTAGGTGTTCAGCTCCAAAGTTTTGATGAATCTGATTCATAAAATTCATCTAAAGCAACTGTACCAGCAAATTAAAGAGCGGGAGGAAGCAATATAAGGAGACTCAGCGCTAACACGCGAAAATAAGAGAATTCATAGCAGTGCTGACGTGAACATTCGTGAGGTGAACGGAGGAAGCTGGACAGTGGTGGAGACGAAAGATACGAAGCTTAAGCTCAAAGTGAAAGATGGTGTGAGGAATGCCACTGTGTCATTTATACTCAATAAACATTGTATATTTATAATAAGTAATGTTGCAAACATTAATGTTCTTCAGACTTGCTGGCTAAGTTTTATTTTTTTAATTATTGTGGAAAGAGATTGGAAGGCGGTAAGGTCACATCCTCGTTAAAAAGAGTCGTGGTATGTGAAGGTCACTGACCCCTTTTAGACCATGTGGACACAAAACACACTATAAACATCCGTGGTACATGACTATTCAACATCTTACCAGAAGACATCAACTGTAGGGACAAGTGTAAAAGTCTACAAGAGGAAACTAAAGTATCTCAAAGTGCCAGATCAATTATGCTGTGATGGATACGTGAGCCAGCAGGCCGCCAGCAGCAACAGCCTTAATAACCAAGCAAGCCCTAGAGAAGCCTGGCTCAGTGCAGGCCTCCGGGCGTAGAAAGTCTCGAAAATCAAAGGTAAAGGTTATAGCGAGAGGAAAAAGGAAGGATAAGTGAAGGAAGAATGGGGAAGTGACTGGTGTAATGGCTGGCATGGTGTAGACGGGCTAGTAGTCCTGGGGTAAAGCATGATCCACGATGCGATTGACAGTTGTATGAGCTGTCACTGAGGACTTGGGAGTTCTTTAAGAGGCACGTAAGTTTCCCCGGTCTTCTAATAACATGTTCATTTTTCCACTATAATCTACCTTGTCCATAATTACTATCGCATTTGCTTTGTTTCGTAAGGTGAAGTCTCTAATATATCTTTCTGCCTTCCTGGTATGTCTGATAATTAAAACAGCCTTGCCATACCTTAATCTGATCCATAAATTTATCTCCCCATTTATTTATATTACAGAGCCATGTTTCACATTCCAGTATATTTTATTCTAACGTATTGTATATGGGTCTGTTGGGAAAAAGAAAGTGACAAAATATAGTACAGGAGGACCCTGTTTATACAGTAGGTTAGGTTCCGGACTGCTGCTGTAAAGCGATAATCACTAAGTGAAACAGCCCTTTTTTTCACTTTAAAATGCATATAAAAGCCTGATAACATGTTTACATTATCACATATTAAGTGATCAACAGAGCTAGGCCTAAAAAAAGCAGATACAGTACACACATTACTTACCATAAAATATTTTCGTCTTTACCTCACAGTGAGTGGCGAATATATTTATTGTATGAAGTCTGAATAAATGCAAATTGGGCATAATTGAAAACCGTTGCAACGAAACGCCGTAAAGCGAAGCACTGTAAAGTGTGGCCTGCCTGTATAGTGAACAGGGTGGACTTCTGAACCCTATCATGGTGTAGGTAATTATATACTATCAGTGACTAGTTAAGTCAGACCAGTAGTAGTAAACATCCACACTTGTGGTTTGACAAACTTTTGACTGAAGAAAATTCGCCGATAACACAAAAATAGGCCGAATAACAGAATCAGAGTAAGATACCACAGACCTGCAGGACGATTTACAGATGCAGTGCAATGAAGATAAATGCTAAGTTACAATCCTCGGGAATATAAGTAACCATAACAATTACAATTTAATACAGAACTTGATCACTAGAGAATGTGAAAGACTTGGGAGTAAGGGTAAGCAGAAATCTGAAGCCAAGACAGCAGTGCCTAAACGTGTGTAATATGGCTAACCGATGGCTTAGATTTATATAAAAAAGTTCTAGCATCCGGAGTCTCCAGAAGTAGATATACTGCGGCTCTGTATATCATTAGGCAGATGAATACAACATGTGCAACACCTGGGTATAGCAATAAAGATACCCAAGTGTTACAAATGCGTCTTAGTCATTCATATGTCAGTTTTGTAAACCATTTATGTAATATTATGCAGCTTAGTTTTATAATAATGATATACAATATCGACAAGGTAATAAATAAGGCATATTTGTGTAACACTTTCCAAAACGTTTCGCCAACACAGTAAGTCTCTTCAGTCTAATACACAGGTGACTAAAATTTGAGACAACAAACAGTGAAGGGCTAATTATCAGTCCAGCACCTTTGAGGTGATCAGTCCCACAGCATCCAGCTCCATGCTCTCGATCATTATTTTATTTTATTTATTAATTTATAAAAATCTAATCTAAATTATTTACAAAACTTTTGTTTTAAAGCCCATAGTGTGCAGAGCACAGCATTTTGTATAGCTTTATGTAACCTAACCTACCTTAAAGAAAATATCATTTGCAAGTTTAAGAAAATTAATGTAGTAAAATATGGATAAGCTGCCACTGCCACACCCACCCCACGTAAGTCATCCTCCACTCCTACTCCAGCCTGGCTGGAGCGAACGCCCGGGGCCCTGCCTAGGGTGGGTAACACAGGGACAGTGAGGAGAGGTGGTAAGGAGTGTGGTGGGGGAGAGGGGTAAATACCATCCCCCCAGCACTCCTCTCACCTCCCCACACCCCAGGCCACGCCGCCGCCGCCATCACCGCCGCCGCCGCCATCACCACCACCGCCACCTAACACACGCTGCCAGGACCATCATTACGCTACCACACGTACGCCGCCATCTCTCCTGCCTTTTTTTCTAAACCAGGGATTACACTACCACCTGCAGGTACTTGTTATGTAGATACGCACGCTTGCTATAACATTAAACCTGTAGATGAGCGAGTGCTCGCCTCACCAAAGGATCAGGGTTCGATTCTTCTACTGCCGAACAGGAAGCCGTATGGCCAAGTCTCCTTACACCTGCTGCCCATGTTCACTTAGCAGTATGTAGGTATCCGGACGTTAGGATGTTGTGGGTAGCAGCATCCTAGGAGAGTTGCCCAATTAAAGTTAAGCCATACGACTTTGATTATGCTAGTTTAAATAACGTAGTCTGAGATTAGTTTTGGGCTAGAGCTCGTCTATTAAGTCACGAGGAACCATCTCTGTGTAGGCGTCTCCTCCCTCCCAGCTGACGACACGCTACTACGATGTTATAATGTAACAAGTGACTTGTTAAACAGTTGGCGACCAAGTCTCCCTCAAGCTGCAGCTGTCCCAGTCATTAGCAAGGACATGAGTCATGGTTAGTAGACATAATTATTATATTTATGGGGAATATAAACCCAGTAGACATCATATGTCATGACATTATGCAAGTTTCTTAATTACAGTAATCAAATACTGTATACCGTTTCCTTTAAAATCAAGTAGATAACGTCAGTCCCTAGGTCAAACCTCAGCTGACTAGCTATGATAAGACCTCAATTAAAATAGAATTAATACCATAATAATGTGGCTACAACAATTCACAATTAAAAGGAGAAAGTGCATACACTAGACAACTTGATTGGATAAGTTTCGGTCCTGGAACACAAGTATATATACAATTGTGTCCTTTCAGCTATATCAGTATAATTTATATATTCAATTCAAAGCCCACAAATTGGAGGTAAATATTTAGACGACGTTTCGGTCCGCCCTGGACCATTAGTATCTTGATAATGGTTGACTCCATTATACAACGTAATTCTGGTTCCTATAAAAAAAACTTAAGTGAACAAAAATGCGCCAGACAATGACACGAAGAAGGCAAGTTTTCCACCAGCATCGTCAGATATTTAAGATTTGTGATTAAGAGCACTGAATTTACATTACCTCTATATAATAGGCGGTGATGTGCCACTGTGTAGACATGGATAAACTCAATAAAGTGAAATAAAATACGTTAAAAGTAGCTCAGTGGTAGTGAACGTCCGGGGCAATGAGTGATTCCTAGGGAGGACAAGACGTACCAGCTATCTTCTTTGCCTGCTGTTAACCTAGCCTTAGTTACCTGTGTTAACCTAGCCTTAGTTACCTGTGTTAACCTAGCCTTAGTTACCTGTGTTAACCTAGCCTTAGTTACCTGTGTTAACCTAGCCTTAGTTACCTGTGTTAACCTAGCCTTAGTTACCTGTGTTAACCTAGCCTTAGTTACCTGTGTTAACCTAGCCTTAGTTACCTGTGTTAACCTAGCCTTAGTTACCTGTGTTAACCTAGCCTTAGTTACCTGTGTTAACCTAGCCTTAGTTACCTGTGTTAACCTAGCCTTAGTTACCTGTGTTAACCTAGCCTTAGTTACCTGTGTTAACCTAGCCTTAGTTACCTGTGTTAACCTAGCCTTAGTTACCTGTGTTAACCTAGCCTTAGTTACCTGTGTTAACCTAGCCTTAGTTACCTGTGTTAACCTAGCCTTAGTTACCTGTGTTAACCTAGCCTTAGTTACCTGTGTTAACCTAGCCTTAGTTACCTGTGTTAACCTAGCCTTAGTTACCTGTGTTAACCTAGCCTTAGTTACCTGTGTTAACCTAGCCTTAGTTACCTGTGTTAACCTAGCCTTAGTTACCTGTGTTAACCTAGCCTTAGTTACCTGTCTTTAGTTAATTATTGTGGACCGCATCCTGGCGTGTGGCATTATATACATTAAATATTCATCAAGGAAGACAGGTACCTTGATGCCGTCGAGGGACTCTTGATCCAAGGAATTGGACTTTTTTTCCCTTCATTTAATTAAACTTGATTGTCTATTTCCCATACTCTAAAGACCCCTATGGGTTTAGCGCTTCCCTCGATAAATGAGCCGAGGAAAACTAACAAGCCTTTAATATTCAATTGTTAAAAGAATGAAAATGTGTGGGTGGAGGTGGGCCACAGCTCGCACTGGCCACCATTAAGGAGGTTGTGCAACAGACATCTATATTTTTGCCCTATGGGGAAAAGTTTTCATTTTGGTAAACGAACCTAACTCAACCTAACCTAAGAAAAGTAATTTTAGGTTAGGATTGGCTGGGTTAAGTTATATTACATGAAGGTTTCGATACCCCCAAAAATACATTTGAAATTATATTTACTCAAAATGTAACCCTTTTCATTATACATCCCATTTAACATTAAGAAAAAATGCATCAAAAGACAGAGCAGGTAAACGCAATATTAACCAAAATTACTTACCCTGAGCTCCTCTGATATACCAAACTGTTTCAGAATTTTGGGGCCACTGACCCGGTAGTGGTAAACAATTCCGTCCCATAATCAACATTGCCCAGCACTAATAATCTCTTTTGTTGTTACTCAGCAGGTGTAAATGTAAACTGCCTTGTAAACACTTTTATGTACAACTTTCTAGGCAATGGAGGTCAGTGGGTATGCATGATACCTTTGAGGGGATCTTGATCCAAGTAATTTTATCTATTCCTCATCTTCCTTGGATCGAACCTAATTGCCTCCTATTCCCCACGTGCTACATGACCCCTAAGGGTTAGGCGCTTCCCTGTAAATGCAGTGCGAGGAATTCATCTGCACCAAAGTCTTCGTGTACACCAGAATGATCAATTACCTGGTGGACGAAACGTCTCTTAGAAAGAAGAATGGCAGAATCACTAACTATAACCGACCTACAGACTGGGCAGGTCTTACGTGCACCCAACCCCACACGTCTGTAACATTCCCCCAGAGGTAGTATGACTCCTACTGGTTTAGCCCCCATCCCCCCTCCGGTGAATGTTACTATATTATTATATCATTCACGCGGAAGCGCTAAATCAATAGGGGTCATACAATGCCTGGGTAACGAGAGGTAATCAGATTTAATTCAAGGAAGTGGAAGGAGCTCCAGTTATTCGGATCAAGATATTTTTACCATTGAAGGTAAAAGTCTTGAAGTTACTCTATTTGCTTCACTGATGCTTCTTTAGTTTGTTCCACTCATCACATATATTGCTAAAACTGTAAATGTGCTCAAAAGCAACGCTACGGACTTAAAGTCATAATATACAGTTTCTGAACATGAAACCACTCAAAGTTTTACAAGAAACAATAGATAACTTAGAAACTCATGGGTTTGGCGCTTTTTAATAAGTATTAGCCAAGTTCCTCTGCCTACTAGCTATGGTAAAAGTTGACAGCGTTGACGTGAGGAAGAGGAACTTAAATGACGATGTGATATAGATAATGGCATTCCTATAGAAAGCTAAAGCTTGCGAGTGAATGAGTCGGTGTGTGTATGGGGTGGGGAGGAAGACACTAATGTACAGTTCAGGATATTTATTAGACAAAACGTTTCGCCACGAGTGGCTTCTTCAGCCCTAAAAACTATTAGGTTATAGATATAAGCTCAAAGTTACACTAGACATGAGTCTGATAAACGTAGTCGAATGCTTGTTTAAAACGCCAGTCCTTAGTACCTACCGGAAACATTAGGACATTCGTGAAAACCAAAGCACGGGACGAGATCATTATTAGAGACCGTGAGTGCAGGGTGACCATGGAAATGTTAGGACCTTGGTGATGGCTGCTGGGACAATACGCTTGATGTGGGAGAGTGATACTATGAAGGACGGAAGAGGTAATGGTTTCTTGTGGCGAGAACTTCAAGTCGTGTTGATGCCAGAGTAAGACACAAGTGGCATGACCTTGGTGCACTTAATCACAGAGTTAGGCAGTCAGCTTGCGACCTTGCAGATTCACTTCCGGAGTTGGCCCTTTAGCAGTTATATATTGCAAGATACAAGCGCTGTCCCGCCATCTGATAGCCACCTTCAGTCTACGCGGGGTGCACATTTAGATTATGTATTGGTAAAATCAAGGCGTGAATAAACTTAGAGTGAACAGTAATTGAAAAAGTGACAAAAATCGCATGTTTTCTATTTCTTAACAGCCTTACCCATACATAATTTCCTCACTTCCTTTGCATATGGTGTATAGATCTATGTGGACCATGAAGTCACTAATGGTGAAATCTGCTCAAGACCGATATCGTTGTAGCAGCCTTAGAATGGACGCCAGCCCGTTCATTTTCGTGCATGTGGGCCCGGTGTATGGCATCGAAGTCCCCGTGAAGTACCGGATGGTTTGTGTACTGACTACTATGACGTCAATGCTGGATTTCTGAAGGATGCAGTATCTGCCAGAACCTGTGGGGTAATACGTAACTCCGTGTATTACTTTATCGTCTCCTCTTTTACACAAAGGACTCCGCTGCATTTACGTCTTTCACTAATACTCTGTATATGCATTAATGAACATTATGTGAACAAGGTGCCAACCACGTTTAAACTAATGAACGGCGACAGGTAGGCAACCTCTAATTACACCAATTAGGAGCTAGTAAAGCCTAACTAGTGTACGCATGTTACCCAACCTCACGCATTACAATTAGACCTTTAAAAAATCTTGAGAAGCCACTCCATTCACAAGCAGGATGGAGTGGTGATAAAACGCACTTGCTCTTCTTTGAAGGATGAAGACAAAAAAACACTATGAAGGTAACGGTGACTTAAGTAACTTTTGTCCTTGACATCAGGTTGCCGTCCGTCCGAGGGCTGGTACTGAAGGTCCCAGCACATGTAAAATTAGAGGGGATATGATTCAGGTGAATAAATGGGAAAACAGGAAAAAATAAAAGGACTGTAAATAGCGTGCTAAAAATATCTAGCTAAGACAGGACTCCCAGCAATAGATTCAAGTTGGAAAAAATCAGATTCAGGAAGGATATAGGAAAGCACTGGTTTGGTAACAGTTGTGGATGAGTGGAACAAACTCCCGAGTACCGTCATAGAAGCTAAAACGTTGTGTGGTTTTAAAAATAGGTTAGATAAATACATGAGTGGGAGTGGGTGGGTGTGACTTGGACCTGACTAGCTTGTGCTAACAGGTCTGATGCCGTGCTCCTTCCTTAAGTGGATGTGAACTGGACCTGAATAGGTTGGGTCAGTGACTTGAGCCAGTAGGTGACTTGGACCTGCCTCGCATGAGCCAGTGGGCATGCTGGTGTATTTCTTCTTTCTTATATTATTTTTGTTTTATGTATTACAAGCATGGAGAAAGTTAAACCCGTAGGTTCATATAACGCGTAGGGAATGGAAGACAATCAATTTCGATCCGAGGGAGAGGAGCTCCAATTCCTTGTTCCAAGAGCTATCTTGGCTTTCCCCAAAATACTCAATACCTCCATGATGGCTGTCAGACTAAGGTAATGGTGAGGAGAGGTGGGGAGAAGAGTTGGTAAAGGGAGGATGCGAGTTGGGAGGAGGGGAGGTGACGAGGGGCGAGGCGGCCTTGTGCTAGACTAACCTGTTGCATTATAAAAGAGCTGCTCCTTGCTTTGTCAACAAGTGGATGAGCATAAGAGGCGGGGAAGAAGTGATGCACGCGTACACGCACGCGCACGCTGCATACGCATGCACAGTGTTCCAACAGCCTTGCTGGTCAGCTGACCTAGGATAGAACTTCCACTAGTACTGGCGCTGAATGACACCCATTTAGCGCTACAGAGTATATACTATTAATAATGCACACACTGCCTTCTCTCCCAATTCTAAATAAAAAAAAAACCATTGTAACAGGTTAACAGAGAACGGAACGCAGTTGTCCCAGGCATCAACACACTATCCCTTCACACTCCCCCCAGGGCCCCTCGACAGAGGATGGCTTGAATTTGCCTACTGGTAGAAACTAAGAACAAAGTGTAAAATTCATGCTGTAAGAACTGGCGACCAAGCACGGTATGACCACATTGGGGTCACAGCGTATGGGGGAATGGAGGGTAAACAAGTTTGATCCAAGAAGGCCATTTAGGTATCAAGACAACTCCCTTGGGGAGTCCCCTTAAGTTTCAATCTCGTAACAGCAGTGAATGATTCTGTATGTCAGAGATAAAATATAAATTACACTGTCAAATGTATTCAGGCGAGCATACAAGCAAAGATTGTTTAAATGTGAATACGTCGTCTTCATATTGTATCAAGTCCCTAGTTAATATATGCATCGCTTAGATTAAGGTGACACCTGTTCTAACTTCCAGATTTCAGAAATACTGTATCAAATGCAATGGAAAACTATTTTAACAAAATTAATCCACTGTATCGGAGATCTTTCCTACGAAGAAAAGAGTACCGAACTTACTCTTCAAAGGTGTACAACGAAGAAGATACAACAAGTGTATGATTGCAAGACACAAAGGACAAATTTTTATACTCGTTGGGAAGCGCTACACCTGCATGAGAAGTTCAGTGTTTTGGGGGATGGGAGGTAATCGGGTTTGATTCAAGAAATTGATGGGTAATTCTTAATAACTTGGACCAAGTGTCCTTCACCGGCATCAACGCAATTCCTAAGCGATAATAACTCCAGCTATGCTGGTATGAAGCCTTTGAAGCTCCAGTAGCTAATGAATCCTTGCTGGAATACTTGATGATATCCTCATTGCTTTACTTAAGTCTCCCAGCACAGGATAACAGATTTCAACACCTTTGATGAGTCTCATCCTGCATGATGGAATGTAACAGGGACACAGCTTTGTCCCTACTGTGTAACTATTTTATAAATAGAGTAGCAGCACAATGATGATGCATCCAATTTTTCCTTAATAAAAAGATATAAATAAACTGATAAAAGTAGCTACCGAAGGTAACTTTAAAAAGTCTAAGGGCATAAATTAAATTTTAAAAAATTTCCAGAGCTTTGAAAATAAATTTGACGAATAGAACGAACTACCACGTAGAGTGACTAAAGCAAATATTTTAGGTAGTTGTAAATATGGTTTAGACATAGAAGAGTGAAAATGATTGAGCATTAGTAGGGCCTGCCTAGCATACATCAACTGGCCTATTTCAGTGCTACCTTTCGTGAAGCTATTAAAAAACCTGACATTCAAAGAGCCAAAATACCCTTGACAAACTATCACTGAATTCTCTATAGGTAGAATTGAATAGGAAAAGCATGCCCTGCAAGGACAATGTGCATGAGGTGCATTAGTCCACAAGAGGCAAGAGGGTGTGGGCGTGGCAGCGCATATCAAGCAGGCGTGGTGAAACACCCAAGTGGCGGTCCAGTGGGGACTTGAGGGTGGCGCCAGTGTGGCGGATCTCACGAGTGGCCCACTGCTACAATCACCTTACCCCTATTTCTCCAACCACACCTTTACATTTTCCCAATATATGCATTAAGTATATCAATACCTGATGTTCGAGACTGGAGTAACGTGAATTTTAAGTCGGTCAAGGAACAATATTTGTAAAATAGTGTTTTAGTAATAGTATTCGTGAGGAAAAAACAATGGGAAGTGTTGTATACTGCTACGTGCCAAAGATACTGAGATAAGAAAGGGAAAGGCTGAGGGAAAGGGGGTGTGTAGGAGAGGAACTACGTATAGCTTAGTGAAGTAGACTCCATAACGCCTCCACCACAGCCACTAGTAAAATTAGTCTTCTATCACAAAAGTAAGCAATTAAAACATGTATAAAAAAACAAGGAACACCAGACAACGATAAGAAACAGCTATCAGCCTCTGCCCAAACGCACCTCCCAACTAAGGTGGCTACCCAAGTGAACACCTCCCAACACCCTTCCCCTCTCCACACTTAAGGTACACAAGACCTGCTTCCCAGACCCCATCCTTAACACCAGTACGTTGCTTCAGGCGTATTTTACGTTAGGCCTACGAATTCCTTCACACGTGTTGAGCATCTTCCATTTAACGCCACGAGGCTTCAAAATATCCAGAACACTATATCTCTGCATACGGTAAATAGAGAAACCCCCACCCAAGTCTTCATAACCTAGAACATCGTTATGCACTGTCTGCGCGACGCTCATTACAAATTCCAAAGGCGTCTCAACTTTTCCGTAGCCGGTCTGCCTGCCTGGCCGGCCGGCCGCCCACAGCCACTGACCATAACAGGTCGCATGCTACCATCCTCTTAGTTAAGACCTACAGAGTACACACGGGTCATTTAGGCCGTAATTCACGTGAACACTAACATGAACAACACTTGTACCTCTAAAATGTGGATTAAAGTAAATAGTGTATATACGTTGAGATATATACACGACGTCTCTGTATATAATTGTTGATATTTACACCTCTATTTGAACTGACTCCCATTCACACTTGCTACGCACTTTCAATAACTACTTGCAAGCCTCGTCGAATTCAGATTTGTTTAAATACATTGTTAAGAGTTCTTCTGTATTGATCTGATATCCAGGGTAAAACATCTAGCATCCAGTCCCTAATTATAGGAACTGAACATACACCGAAGATAATAAGAAATGAGTGAAATATTGACGTCGCAATGAGACTGTTTAGTGAGTTAATCAGTCTAAAGATTGATGACCCCAAGAGTTTTTCCATGAATGAGACTCAAAACGCTGTTGGCATCACTACAATTTCTGAGGTAACTCTTAACTCCCCTTGATTTCATAGAAACCATTCATAGCATGTCCATGCACTCTGCCCCAGGCCCTGACTAACTCCATTTTCATCAAGAATCACAAAAAACACTATACTGTGCCCTACATATTCTATGGAGGAGCCTGGATACAGGCATCATTTCAGTCACTAAAAACTGCTGACACAGTCCTACTCCACAAATGTGGCAATAGAGCAACAGCAGAACACTACAGACCGATTGTGCTAAAATCTTCCATTATCAAATCTTTTAAAGGTCTTGAGAAGCAAGAGTACCAATTATATGAAATCACAAAAATTATACAACTCCAGGCAGCATAGGTTAATAGCAGGTCGCTGTTGCCTTTTGCAGTTTTTAGACCATTATGATGTGGTCTTGGATGCACTGGAGGACAAACAAAATGCTGACTGTAGTGTACACTGCGACAAGTGTCACCATTATGTAATAACGCACAAAATGCGTGCAAAAGAAATAAGTAGGAAGGTAACCAGATGGATAAATAATTTTTTAACAAATAGCACCTAGAGAGTAATAGTAAACAGAGTGAAATCGAAGGCTGTCTGCCACAGTGAAATGCCGCTCAAGCCACAGAACTCGTCCCTTGTACCGTCTTACCAGCGCTCCCCCTGCTACTGCCTCATCAGTGCCCCTGGTACCATCCCAGTTCCCCTGGTCGTCTCTTCCTCCCCACTTGTACTGTCTCGCTACAACGGTATCTACTCCCATTATGTCACTCGCAACCTTCCCTGGTATATACCGTCTTTCCACTTCCAGCAAGCTCACCTTACTGCAGTAGAAGGTCCGTCGCTGCCAAGTTCCTGAGGGCACCACCATCAGCCTGCCGCTCCTGGACATAACTTAAGCAACCAGTCATTAGCGAGCAGCAAGATTCAGAAGTTAACCCTGAGGCTAGCAGGAGCCTGTCAGGACTATAACAGCACCATCACTCCTCCAGAAGTCTGCGAAGAGGCCACAGTCAGCAGTCACTCGGGTAGTTATGACTTGCACTTCGTGCAGTGAATGACATACACCAGCCATAACTGGCATAATTCATTACCCATCCAATGGAACGCACAGCGATTGTCAATTACAGAAATAGTCCTCATACGCATCACTTCCAGCGAACTCCAATAGCAGCAACAGCAGCCACGGAGCCAAACAACAAACCCCTAACAGAGGACCTTTGAACCACGACCAACAACGGTGACCCACCAAAACCATCCTATCTTCAATTTTAATAAAATAAAAAATATCACTACCCCTTTCTTTCCCTAGCAACTAGCACCACGACCAACAAAGACCCTCCCACTACCAATACCACATCCACCGCCCCCGCCAATACCCCTTCCAGCAACTACAACCAATGGCGACCCTCCCCCCAACTAGCACTGCGACTACTAACAGGGAGCCTCCCCCACCACACCCTCAAGTGCTCCCTCCTCCGCCACTATGAAACACCCGTCCCCATCCCACCTCCGCATACCTGCGACCGTGACCGGTTCAGAGTTGTTCTACCTCTGCAGCCCGGCATGAGGCCAGTCTTCCCTGGTGACCAATGATCAGACAAGCTAGTACTTATTGCAGCCCGCAGGCCTACATAACCATCACCTAGTAGGGTTATTGAAGCAAGGACCTTGGGTAGTTTTAAGTTTAGGTTGGATAAATTCATGAGTGAGAGGGGTTGGGGATTTGAGTGGGAATTGCACACGAGTAAATAAAATTATCAAAGCTTATTTCTTGGGTAGCATTGAAAATTGTTGAACAAATATTCTGTTAAGTGGGATGGAATGTGAAGGACCTGCCTAGTATGGGCCAACAGGCCTGCTGAAGTGTTCCTCCTTTCTTATGTTCTTATGTTATGTTCTTACAACCTGGCTGATCGGACACATGCAAGAATTTCGTCCAGAGGCCACAAGTCACAGGATGATTATCACCATCTAAGCTCTGGGGTGACGAATGCCCACACTGAATTTCTATTAGCCCCCAGTGTAGAAGCCTTCAAGAGGAAACTGGACAAATATCTTCACCAGGTGCCAAATCAACCAGGCTGTGATGGATATGTGGGGCAGCGGGCCTCCAGCAGCAACAGCCTGGTTGACCAGGCAAGCACCAGACGAGCCTGGCCCATGGCCGGGCTCAGAAAGTGAATATATTCCACATTTTATAGAACCCTCTGAACTGCAACATCCCCACCTATCCTTCAAAGTGCAGATACTGAACTTCCACTCTTCAAAGGTATATCAAAGGTATATCTATAGTTTCAGAAAATGTATATGATTATGAAACGGAAGGTAAAGAGCTACACACAGTATTTAATATTAAAGATCATTTAATACAATTTTTAGGAAACAGTTCGATTTTATGTACTGAAAGGTGTCACCTTTACGGTTATTTTCATTAAATGAGTGTATTTTTTAGAAGCATGTTGATGGTGACTTTTGGTTGGTGAAGTTAGCAGTGTGTGCTTTGAGTAGAAAAAACGATCAGTTCAACATATGTATTGCGCACCTAAAGCGTTAAAGACACAAAACAGTCATTCACAGAGCATCTACTGGAAGCAGAAAAAATACCGCAACGCACACCACTATTGAATATTGCAGATATTTTACAGGGAAATCTACTACAAACAATGCTGAAGATTTTTCACAATGAAAGGAGAGAGACTGAAAAAAAGTAGAACCTTAAAATAACCCACAGCGGAATGCTTGACAATACTTTCATCGCCGCCCTACTGAAGCCTCTTAGCTCAAACTGATGTATTTCATTACCGTATGCAAGTAACCCATCCTGTGTGGTGGAATATGATAGGAAAATAGAAACTAGTTTTTGTCCCCACCATGCAATTATCATACAGAATAGGGAAGCAGCAGAAGTACCACACTGAACAATGCAGTTTATCTAGTTAAAACAATAGCACTAAAAGTAACATCAAAGACAAAACGGAACATAAAGGACAACCAGTATTCCAAATTTTTTTTTATTAGGTGACTTGGTCAAGAACGATGGTGTTCTATCGGCAGAACCTTAAACTTTAAATTCTTGATAAACATGACCGCCATGGCCTCCTTACACTAGAAATATCCCAGGTATAGTGCTTCTACATACGAGAAAGCGACGTTAACATGCAGCTTTTAATAGTCATGTCTCGTGCTTCCCCGCTAGTGAATGAACCTCCACCCACCCTCCTCTCTAACCCACCCAAGAAAACTTATATGCAAGTGTTTACCCCCACTTTCCCTCCCACTTCAACACCACCAGAACTTTCCTTACATCAGCCAGGTTAATTTATCTTTCCTTAGTGTAACGTCCCCCTTTTTTACTTAATCTGAAGACAGCCATTTTTTCTGTCCTGTCAGAAGACTGCACCCACCATGGTCCAGCAGGCTGCACCCACTATGGTCCAGCAGGCTGCACCCACCATGGTCCATGGGAGCGGGGGGGGGGAGGAAAGGAGTGAAAAAACTCCTAATATTTAGAGCACTTGGGTCTACAAAGTCACTCACATTTAGCGGTTTTGTCAATAAAAGTATATATACACAAACACCTACACAAACGAAAATTAAAATAAATCACAAACACACAAGGAAAAAGTATCACATCAAGTTAAATTATCTCGTGCCAAATAAAAAAACATTAAATAATTAAGGAAAGAGGTACGACTTGTAGTAAGAATAAGGCAGGGAGCAACAATGTCCCACGGGAGGTACCAGAGATGCAACAAGCCATATATCACAAACAAAAAATCAAAGGCACACCGACTAGCCTTCCTACAGTTAAGGTCTGAGTTTACGAGTGTAAACCAAGGACGAATGAGCGTTACTGAAACAATTGACACACGAGGGTTAGACGAATATAGGACAAATACTAATAAACTATAAAAAAATATCTGAAATGGGTACAGAAACTGTATACACCACCGTGATGGTTATCTGAAATGGGTACAGAAACTGTATACACCACCGTGATGGTTATCTGAAATGGGTACAGAAACTGTATACACCACCGTGATGGTTACAGAAGAATTTCCCTTCATGGTGTGGGGGGGAAGGTACCTTGATGCTGGTAAGGCGATCTTGACAAGGGATTGAAACCACTTTATTACTTCTAATTTCTCAGGAACTATTTGAACATTACGGATTTAGAGCTTCCTCTTGATAATAATTATAATAAATTATTATTATTGGAGGGATTTAAGATCAATAACAGCTGGTAACTCAAAAGCTATCATATCCTCAAGGTAAACACTAGCAAATTACAATGTAGTACGGGTCAAGGGTAGAAACAAGAGGCCATGGACACGAAACAAGTAGTTCGTTGCTCAGTAGTAGCGAACTTCGGCCAACAACCAAAGAACCCAGGTTTGATTCTGGAGCGGGTCGACACGCTGGGCACGTCTCATGACACCTATTTAATGTTACCAATGTACCTGGTTGTTAGTCAACTGTTGTGGGTCGCCACCTGGGGTCTAATTGAACTGAGGTAGGATAGCAACCCGTGGACAGGAAGGGGTTAATAGGTTAAAAAGACTATTGATGCACGGTCATTAATGCTGCATATGACCTGTACACCAGACTTCCAATCTTTTAGTCTATTTACGCCAGTGGAGCAACCTTTGAACCTTATCCACACATATTTTAACACGTTCATAACTAACTTATCCATATTATATTTATAAACATCGTAACTTTATCCCTGGGCTTCAGTTCAATGCAATTTAAATTTAAAGCATTATTAGTATTCCCTTCCTTAAATCCTTTCACCCACTTAAATTTTTCAAATAGCGCATCACTACGCTTTTCCAGAGTACCGGTATGATAATTCCTTTCTCAGCCGCTCTCCAAAATAAAGATTACTGATTAGCTTCGTTATTCTTCTCTGTGCTGTATGACTTTCAATGGTTTAGCGCTTCGTTATGATAATAATTTTCTCTGTAGACTTTCGAGAGAATATACCTCCAGTCCATAGTAATGAGATCACAAGTATACAGTTATCCAAGAAACTCATTTCAAGGGCAAGATGCAAACATTAAAAAACAACTTTTTCTGTCATCAGTCCAATACTACTGTAGTGTATATAATCTAATAATATTTACAAGTTGGCTATGTTCACACGCCTATCTGCTTTATTTAATATATGTATCCATTTTATATTTCTTTCAATTATAATGAACATTTCTGCCAAGGGTACACTAAGCAGTTCCTTCCATTCTTTTTAAGACCAGCAAATAATTTATGTGCCTGGATTTTTGTTTGTTTTGGTGTAGAGGATGGGACTTAATCCTTTTGGTTTATGAAATTCGTTCATGTCACTAGTAATGTATTTTTTCACTAAAATGAATTCTACAGTATTTACTTGAACTGCGTCGTCCAGTTCTTACCCAGTAAAGGCAAATTATTTATTCAGAAAACTATCAACTGCTTCTAATATTATTTCAGAACTTGTCCTGATTTTTGTAAAGTTAAAATCAACTATTGAAATAGAAAATATTGAAAAAAACTTTGGGTTTTGACTATGCTTCCCTAACCACCTTAGGGTGAAAGATGGGATGAGGCTAATGCCGAGTTATAATGTAGGCAGGTGGAGGTAGTCCCTACCTTAACAGGGCCTACTCTCCAATTGTTAAAAAAAAAAAATGTTCAATGAGATCATTATTCGTTACAACTTGATAAAGCTCTCAGTGAGCGACACGTCGTTTTTAATAATGACTTGTTGTCTCCATATCCTTGATTTAATGTGTGTCAGCTTACCGTGTCATTTTCCAAGGAATTCCTACCATTAATGGATACAGCATTATGTATGTCCATAGTTAATTATCGCCATCACCTGAACATTTAATTGACCATAAGGTTTTATCATAGCTCAGGAAAACACATTAAAACTAAAAGCTTGTCAGTACTAAAGTAATGGCGATCATTCACATTATTGTCTGCCACTATACACTAGAGACGTGTGCGTGTGTGCTCACGTGTGTTCACCGTAATCATCCGGTGTCATGCATCCGGCCTTTTTTACCTCTACAGTGTTGCCAATTTAGTCATTCTGTCACCAGATATCGAGATGTTGGTACTAATGTTAAAAGACGAGTGAAACAGATTTTTGTATCGATTCTTGCAAGAATTAAGCAGACTTAACATGGAGAGCCTTATTGGATAGTTCACCGGTGAAGGGCTTTTGATCCAAGGAATTGAAGCTACCTTCCCCTTGGATCGAATTTGGATGATCAGGCAAACACCAGACGTGTTAGTAGTATTAGTCTGTAAAGTCATGTATTGGTACGTGTATCGTCTGTTAGTAGTCACTATTTAGAGAGCCTTCTGTGATTGTCAGACAAACCTGGAACAGGACTAGGCTTCGAAAGTAGGTATAACAGTGTATATACAATTTAATAACTTTTTACAAATTAAAGTATCCCTGACTGATATGGTTTTATATCCCATTCAACCATCTAGTTCTAGTAGCAATGTGGTAATGCTTAGTAACTGAATTTTGAATTTAAGAGTATCACAAATACTGGAATGTGCTCTCTTCCTTCTGACAAATGAATACAGTATTCCATTAACCTGTGACAAGTTGCAGACACCTAGTTTTGCTGATAAAGAGAATATTATACGACTCAGAAATTATAGCAGCAAATAGGTGTTTTCAACATTAACCCTTAAGGCTGTGTGTGCTTTGCTAGTGTTATTCAACAGTGAATGAGCAATTCCAGCTAGGATTACTCATTATGTTTCGATTGGTAGCACAAGAGTAGAAACTTACAAGCTTTGAATCTGGCACCTTTCTCAAGAGCACGTTTCCAAGTGTAAATGTCCTAGAGGAACTGGTCCCTAGTCTGAACACAGAAATCACTCCTTACAAAAGCAAAAGATTTGGCAGGCGGTGCAACATACCCCCAATGAAGAGTAGCCATTAGTACAATAATGTTCAACAGCCTCCTATCAGGCGTAAGGGAAATTACCAATAGACCCCCTGGCTACCATCAAGAGGGAGCTGGACAGATACCTAAAGTCAGTGCCGGATCAGCCGGGCTGTGGTACGTACGTTGGACTGCGTGCGACCAGCAATAATAGCCTAGCTGATCAAGCCCTGGTCCACCGGGAGGCCTGGTCATGGACCGGGCCGCGGGGGCGTTGATCCCCGGAATACCCTACAGGTAGGTAAACAGGCAAGATTATTTGGAACTGAAGGATTCAAGGTTTTACTGAGGAAGTAGCATTGTTGAGGATGGAGGGAGGGTGCGCGTGCGCGCGAGCGAGGACTAACACAAGTCTGATTACAAAGCTGCAGACTTATTCCTGCGCCAAAGTGGTTACTTTTTTATACGTGATCTATGGTTGGACTGGACAGCTGGCATTGATGTAGATCTATGGTGTACTGGTAGGGGAGGGGAGGGGATACAACAACCATGGAATACTGTCTTTCCAGACTTGTGTAAACCCGTAACATTTTCACATGATTACTTCTAACCTGATAACACCTGTCTCCCTAACACTGCACAACACGCTGTAACACCTTCACTGACTGAACACTGCTGAATAACTGACTGTAACACCTTCCCTAACACTGCAAACCTGTAACACCTTCCCTAACACTGCAAACCTGACCTCAATGCACCTTCCCTAACACTGCAAACCTGTAACACCTTCCCTAACACTGCAAACCTGTAACACCTTCCCTAACACTGCAAACCTGTAACACCTTCCCTAACACTGCAAACCTGTAACACCTTCCCTAACACTGCAAACCTGATCAACACCATGTCCCCTAACACTGCAAACCTGTAACACCTTCCCTAACACTGCAAACCTGTAACACCTTCCCTAACACTGCAAACCTGTAACACCTTCCCTAACACTGCAAACCTGTAACACCTTCCCTAACACTGCAAACCTGTAACACCTTCCCTAACACTGCAAACCTGTAACACCTTCCCTAACACTGCAAACCTGTAACACCTTCCCTAACACTGCAAACCTGTAACACCTTCCTAACACTGCAAACCTGTAACACCTTCCCTAACACTGCAAACCTGTAACACCTTCCCTAACACTGCAAACCTGTAACACCTTCCCTAACACTGCAAACCTGTAACACCTTCCCTAACACTGCAAACCTGTAACACCTTCCCTAACACTGCAAACCTGTAACACCTTCCCTAACACTGCCTGTAACAACACTGAAACTAACACCTTCCCTAACACTGCAAACCTGTAACACCTTCCCTAACACTGCAAACCTGTAACACCTTCCCTAACACTGCAAACCTGTAACACCTTCCCTAACACTGCAAACCTGTAACACCTTCCCTAACACTGCAAACCTGTAACACCTTCCCTAACACTGCAAACCTGTAACACCTTCCCCTAACACTGCAAACCTGTAACACCTTCCCTAACACTGCAAACCTGTAACACCTTCCTAACACTGCAAACCTGTAACACCTTCCCTAACACTGCAAACCTGTAACACCTTCCCTAACACTGCAAACCTGTAACACCTTCCCTAACACTGCAAACCTGTAACACCTTCCCTAACACTGCAAACCTGTAACACCTTCCCTAACACTGCAAACCTGTAACAGAGATCATTACAAAGATCACTTAGGAGCATTATAGTTGCATTCTCTTGAATTACATAAAATCATGAGTTAATTTTTGCGAACAAGTTAATTTAACAAAGTGGACTAAAGTGCTTAAATTGAAATCAAATAAATCCATGCAAACACGTGTTACAATAAATAAAAATCCTCGCTAACAACTTAAAACTAATTTCTGTCGATTAAATCATTGGTCAAATTTTCGTTACCTGTATTTAAATATTCATCTCCTTTGCTATGGTTAACATCCTACCATTGTCCTATTGCTCAACATCCTACTTTCGACTGTTTTATTGGTAAATAACTTTATATGGTAGAGAGGGGTTGGTACTGGTTGTCTACACCCTTTATACCGCCTATCTGAGAGTGGCCAAGTTCTGCTGAAGAGGGCCTCAGTGTGAGGCCGAAATATAAAGAACTCTTGTATGCTACTTTATTGTCGCAACGTAGACCCATAGCTGTCTTCAAGAGGGAACTGGAAAGATATCTTAAGTTAGTACCTGACCAGCCGGGCTGTGGTTCGTACGCTGGATTGCGTGTGACCGGCAGTAACAGCCTGGTTGATCAGGCCCTGATCCACCGCGAGGCCTGGTCACGGACCGGGCCGTGGGGGCGTTGACCCCCAGAACACCCTCCAGGCAGGTAGACGTAACACTGGCCAATGTTCATTACACTTCTGTGCTTATATCTGTGGTCTAATGTATGGTTAACGTGCAACGACTGCAACTTGGCGCCTTGATCAATCAGGTGGGGGAACTGTAGACGCAGCAACAGTAGACCAGTGTTACCCTGCTCCCACCAGCTTCAGCGCCAACCAGGGCGAGCATGACACTTAACAGACACCCACACTCCTTCACACCATCGTCCTTTCACCTACCCACACCTCTCTCTCTCCTTCCCCACCAGCACCTCGGCCACACCATTCCTTCACCTACCCATAATCCTTTCCATCTCGACCACACATCGTCACTTCACCCAACCACACCCTTTCGCCTTCTCGACCATCCTTTCAAGTACCCACACTCCTTCCTACCTCCACACCACCGTTCCTTTCATCCACCCACACCTCTCACACACCCTCACCACCGTCTTTACCGACCCACACCTTTCATTCTCTTTCCCACCTCACCTCAACTTCTGTATCACCGCCTGTCATAACATCACATTATTCACATGTTTTAGTTATCCAGAATTAAATACCTTTATAGTAACGTGGATTAAATTACAGAATAGTAAATCACCTAAATATGCGTCACCGACGTTTACTAAAGTTACTAAGAAATTTTCTATATTTCTCTGCTACTGTTATTTTTTTTAAGACAGATTATATATGTTGCTATATTAGGTAAATTTACGAAATTAATTTAGGCTGCTAGGTTAGTTTAAGTAAAAAATTAATGCCATACCAATCTGAATAACTTTTGTGAAGTTTTATCTTTAAGACGGGAAATTTTGCCCTTAACATGAGACAATAGAGCAGTAGCGGGTTCGTCAGCTCCACCGCTGAAGTTTTGCAATCACGTGACTAAAGTTCTGTAACAGTTACATGGTGGGAACAAAAGCTAGCCCTCTGTCACATTCCATCACACAAGAAATCGTATACATTAGGGTAATGAAACTCAGCCTGAGCTACGAGCGATGAGGATCCTGCCAAGTATTTAAGTATAATATACCTACCACACACACAGCAAAAATTTCCCCAGCACCAATCTGCTAACTCATCTTCCCAGGAAATACTTCTCATGGGAATTTATACTTCCCCAGAGATGTTGGCTGGTAAGGTCTCAGGACGGAGAGAGTAACAGTAAGTGGAGCACAACAGACACGCAAGGGTTTCAAGTAGTGATCTTGCAATTATGAATGCAACTTTACAATTACAAAGAATCTCCTTGTAGTTGTTTCTTTCCCTGTAGGTTACCTATGGTCACTTCCGGGAGTTACCGCTCCTGTGGCCCGGTGCCAGACAAGGCCTCCTGGTTGCTGGCCTGATCCATCAAAAATGTGGTTACCAAGAATTTTTGTTGTGGCGATACAACCCATGGCAATTACAGTATTACGGGAGCGCTAAACCCGGGGAAATGAAAAGCAATAAGGTTCTATCCAAAGAGAAGTCCAGGTCCAATTCCTTGGATCAAAAGCCCTCCCTGATGGGAGGCCAGCAGTAATTAAGAGCACAACCATTCATCGCACCTTGCATAGATACCAAGTCAGCACACACGTATATACGTATGATGCGAGACAATAAATGAGCATGAAAAGTTAACTATAATAGTTTACATGACTAAATGCATATTGTTATGCATAACTAAGACTCAAGCGAGGCCTATGGATAGCTACTGGTCAATGTAATGTGTTAAAACTTTGCTTATTTTATGCTGACGTACAAATTTTAAAAATAAATACCTTACACAATAATAATGGCTAATATAGTAAACTGCTGAATGCCGTTATACTAGTATTTTCTTGTGAAAATACTAGTATTACGGCATCTTATCGGCTTAGAAAACCGATATGATAAACGAGACACGGGCAACATTTGGGTATCTTTATTCTGGAAACGTATTTTCTTAATTTAAATGACTTACAATAGACGGTATTGTGAAAGTTCACATGCAACAGACCCAAAAAAAAAGTTTGGTGCTACACAAGAATATTAAATGGTTGCTCCTTCTATCCCTTTTAATTACCTTTTCGTAGGCATTAATCTTCAATGCACGAAAATGTACGCGGCTTACTGGCTGGGTGCTGTGGAAACACTCATCAGGACACCCTTAAACAAAATCCCCAAGACTTCAGACATCCACAAAAATTCTAGGTGAGCGCTCATTCCTTAATAATGTCAATCTCTCTACGTTATAATTGCCTTTGTGTATCTAGAAATTATAAGCTTCCTAACCAGAGGTTTGCCGGTCCATTCCTCTACCAGATACTGGACATGATTATCAGAGTACCTTGTGGTAAAGTTAGAGTAAAATTGTGCTGCCCTCCGTTTGATCAGTATAAATGTTCAACATTTTTTCCGTTGAAGACTGATTTTATAAGCAGTCTCTCGTGGCTATTTTCCGGTCTTCAGCATTAACTACCCAAAGTTGGAACTTCACATTACCGCAAGTAAATTATCACATTGCGTCAAGTGAAGCATTTAAAATATAGCCAAGTAATTTCAGATCCACGTACAATATAGTCCACTTACTGCGTTGTAAGATATAGTAAACGGGGACAATGTGCATCATGCAAAGATTCTTTGTGCCCACCTGTACACGCCAACCCTTAAAAAAAGTTCACGAGGGGAGCCACCGCCCTTTAACACCATCTCCGGCGCCCACACGACTGCCATCCACGCCCAAGATGCTGCACCATTCACGCCCATGTCACCTATTTGTAGTAACATAGGGTACATTTCTAACAATCCATCCTTTAAAATAATTACGCCTACTTCAACATGTTATTACAGAACCATGTGTATTTCATAGTGCAATACAAGGATCGGACAAGTCAATAACTAAAAATCCACTTTTAGAAACCTATGCCAAGACTATTTAAGGGTCCACGATGAACTCTAAGCCCCCTCGCAAAACACCAATCTAATATCAAGACGTACATGACAATAAAATCTTGAGTTCAATCTTTCGAAACTTAAACTTCCGTGTTATGAATTAAGTACACTCTTGGTAGATAGACCAAACAAGGCAACATCCTACGCCTTGACCCGGCCTTTTTCTGTACCTGACATTTCAGTAAAGCCTTCAGCAAAGATATCTTGTCTCAATAGTTTATGTACAAGGCTAAAGTTATCATGGTCCACCACCTAACCCAACTTCGCAGACAGCCAAAAGACTGCTTTTATACCATAAGACCTTCGCCAATCATCAGTTTTACTCTGGCTATATCCAAGGACATTACCATCGCCGATTATTAATCCCCCGACCAACTTAATCCGAACAAGGTCTCTGTATACGTACACTAGAAAGAAGAAAAATTTAGCCCACATCTAGGTCCATTTTCATCTTGTACTATTTTGAACATGTTTAATGTTAAATATGGTACACAAAATTAATAAAAATATTACTAGTCAAGCTTTAAATTAAGCTTATATAGCTTATTAACTCCTGGCTTGTAAAAATAATCAAAAGACCTCAGCCTAACTTGTAGAAATTTTAAATTGAAGAATAAGAAAAAAACATACAAACATACGTGAAGATTGTGTAGATCATTCAAGGTTATGTATAAGAGATGTCTGACGACAATTTTGCATTTTTGAGGTCAAGGCTTGAATCTGCAGTTCCCACGACCGTGTGCTGATTTGCATGGAACCAAGGCTTTAGAAGCTGCCATCACACGCCAACCAGTGACAATTCACGGTACAAATTTCCTCGCGTATAAGAGCAAGCCTAGCGTTCCCCTGTGATAAGCAACTTCATTACACAATCGCTCGCCCTGTAGACTATTATTCTGGAAATTCACGGCTTCTGGGTGCTCAGCATAGTCATCATCCCCGAATTTCTTTCCAGAGAATTGAACATCTAGTCACCGTGTTGCATAACATTTGTCTTCCCCTCCCATTATATCCGCCATATCTTTATGCGGGTTGTAAACCTAAAGTTGGGATTTGTTAATATATTAGATCACGCAATATATGCTTAGAATCACTGTTAACTGTTCACCAGCGAAAATGTGTTATCATAAAACTGATTCCCACAAAATAATTCACAATAATTGATTTGCTCCGTTAGCTTTTGTTTAAACTGTCCCACTGGGGCAGGAAAAAGTGAGGGGGAGAAAGGGGAAAAGAAAGTGTGGGGAGAAAGTAAGCAAAAAATAAAGAGGGGAGACAAGTGGAAAAAATAAAGAGAGGAAAATTGAAGCAGAGAAAAAAGTAGAAAAGGAAAAAAGGGAAGAGTGAAAAGGAAAAGGGTAGAAGAGAGGAAAAGGGGAGAAGAGTGGGAGAGGAAAAGTGAGGCTTTTTGAAAAAAAAAACGAAAGGAGAAGAGAAGGGACAAGGGAAAAGGTGAGGGGGAAAATGAGATGGAAAACTGAGGGGAGACATGAAACTATGGGAAACTGAACGCTAAGGGGAAATTGAGGCTAAAATGTGGGAGGCAAATGTCAGATGTGAAGGGAAAAGTGAGGGAAGAAGGGAAAGGTGAGGGAAGAGAAACGTGCGAAAGAGAGGGGAACCTGCGAGGGAACAGGGGGAAACCTCCGAGGAACAGGGACGGGAACAGGAACCTCCGAGGGAACAGGGGGAAACCTCCGAGGGAACAGGGGGAAACCTCCGAGGGAACAGGGGGGGAAACCCGAGGTGGGAAACCGAGGGAACAGGGGGAAACCTCGAGGGAACAGGAAACCTAGGGACAGAACCTCCGAGGGAACAGGGGGAAAGCCTCCGAGGGAACAGGGGGAAACCTCCGAGGGAACAGGGGGAAACCTCCAGGGAACAGGGAAACCTCGAGGAACAGGGAACCGGGAACGGAACCTCCGAGAGGGAACGAGGGAAGGGAAACCTCCGAGGAACAGGGGGAAACCTCCGAGGGAACAGGGGGAAACCTCCGAGGAACAGGGGGAAACCTCCGAGGGAACAGGGGAAACCTCCGAGGGAACAGGGGAAACCTCCGAGGGAACAGGGGGGAAACCTCCGAGGGAACAGGGGGAAACCTCCGAGGGAACAGGGGGAAACCTCCGAGGGAACAGGGGAAACCTCCGAGGAACAGGGGAAACCTCCGAGGGAACAGGGGGAAACCTCCGAGGGAACAGGGGGAAACCTCCGGGGGAACAGGGGGAAACCTCCGAGGGAACAGGGGGAAACCTCCGAGGGAACAGGGAAACCTCCGAGGGAACAGGGGAAACCTCCGAGGGAACAGGGGAAACCTCCGAGGGAACAGGGGGGAAACCTCCGAGGGAACAGGGGGAAACCTCCGAGGGAACAGGTGGGGAAAAACCTCCGAGGGAGGAACCTCCAGGGGGAACAGAACCTCCGAGGGAACAGGGGGAAACCTCCGAGGGAACAGGGGAAACCTCCGAGGGAACAGGGGGAAACCTCCGAGGGAACAGGGGAAACCTCCGAGGGAACAGGGGGAAACCTCCGAGGGAACAGGGAAACCTCCGAGGGAACAGGGGGGAAACCTCCGAGGAACAGGGGGAAACCTCGAGGGAACAGGGGGAAACCTCCGAGGGAACAGGGGGAAACCTCCGAGGGAACAGGGGGAAACCTCCGAGGGAACAGGGGGAAACCTCCGAGGGAACAGGGGAAACCTCCGAGGGAACAGGGGGAAACCTCGAGGAACAGGGGAACCTCCGAGGAACAGGGGAAACCTCCGAGGGAACAGGGGGAAACCTCCGAGGGAACAGGGGGAAACCTCCGAGGGAACAGGGGGAAACCTCCGAGGGAACAGGGGGGAAACCTCCGAGGGAACAGGGAGGAACCTCCGAGGGAACAGGGGGAAACCTCCGAGGGAACAGGGGGAAACCTCCGAGGGAACAGGGGGAAACCTCCGAGGGAACAGGGGAAACCTCCGAGGGAACAGGGGAAACCTCCGAGGGAACAGGGGGAAACCTCCGAGGGAACAGGGGGAAACCTCCGAGGGAACAGGGGGAAACCTCCGAGGGAACAGGGGGAAACCTCCGAGGGAACAGGGGGAAACCTCCGAGGGAACAGGGGGAAACTCCGAGGGAACAGGGGGAAACCTCCGAGGGAACAGGGGAAACCTCCGAGGGAACAGGGGGAAACCTCCGAGGAAGGAAAGACAGGGGGAAACCTCCGAGGGAACAGGGGAAACCTCCGAGGGAACAGGGGGAAACCCGAGGGAACAGGGGGAAACCTCCGAGGGAACAGGGGGAAACCTCCGAGGGAACAGGGGGAAACCTCCGAGGGAACAGGGGGAAACCTCCGAGGGAACAGGGGGAAACCTCCGAGGGAACAGGGGGAAACCTCCGAGGGAACAGGGGGAAACCTCCGAGGGAACAGGGGGAAACCTCCGAGGGAACAGGGGAAACCTGCAGCCCGAGGGAACAGGGGGAAACCTCCGAGGGAACAGGGGAAACCTCCGAGGGAAGAGGGAGAAACCTCCGAGGGAAGAGGGAGAAACCTGCGAGGGAAGAGGGAGAAACCTGCGAGGGAAGAGGGAGAAACCTGCGAGGGAAGAGGGAGAAACCTGCGAGGGAAGAGGGAGAAACCTGCGAGGGAAGAGGGAGAAACCTGCGAGGGAAGAGGGAGAAACCTGCGAGGGAAGAGGGACCTGAGAAGAGGCCTGCGAGGAGAGGAGAAACTCGAGGAAGAGGAAACCTGCGAGGGAAGAGGGAGAAACCTGCGAGGGAAGAGGGAGAAACCTGCGAGGGAAGAGGGAGAAACCTGCGAGGGAAGAGGGAGAAACCTGCGAGGGAAGAGGGAGAAACCTGCGAGGGAAGAGGGAGAAACCTGCGAGGGAAGAGGGAGAAACCTGCGAGGAAAGAAGGGGGAAACGTGAGGGAAGGTGAAACGTAAGTGAAGGGGGAAACGTGAGGGAAGGTGAAACGTAAGTGAAGGGGGAAACGAGGTAAAATGGGAGACGTGCGATGAAAGAGGAGACATGTAGGAGAGAAGAGGGGAAACGTGTGAAGAGAAACGTGCGATGTTAGAGAAAAGTGAGAAAGGGTAAACGTGCGAAGATGGGAAACGTCTGTGGTAAGAGGGGAAACGTGAGGAATGAGAAAAACGGTGTGAGGGGAAACTTACGAGGTCAGGGGGAAACGTGTGAGGGGGAGAGGGAAAGAAGTTAAAATTGTGGTGGCAGAGAAAACGCAGTCAACGTTGAAATCTTAGCGCTCGTCACGCTGTGGGAGGAAATAGATAGTTTATGTTCCGTTTTATCGTTTAAAACACTGCGGTCATATGCAACGAGATTAAAATAATTTCCCTAAATTAACTTCTTGGCTAACCCAACACACAGCTATCTGGTAATATGTACACAATACCAGAAACTAAACTCTGTCCAATAGTGGAAACGATACTTGTTTTGTGATAGTGTATAATAATAAATTGTTAAGATTTCATGAGCTGAGAACATCTTATATCGAAAAACCACGATACCGCATCCATTCATTCCGTTGATATGCCATGTAACTTCATTGAAGGGAATATTTTAGGAAGCTTTTCCTGCCTCGCATGGGCCAGTAGGCCTGCTGCAGTGTTCCTTCTTATGTTCTTAAAAGTTAGACACGAGTGCGAATGGTTAGCTGTGTAGGGCCTGACCAATATGGGTCCAGTAAGCTTAATGAAAAGCATCTGTCCTCAAGTTCTGGAACACTGGCGTGCACAGGTTGGGAAGCAATGTTCCCTCCAGTTTCAAGATTAGTTAGTTTGCTAGACGTTAACTTTGCAAGACATCAAAAGTTTAGAAAAATCATCTTCGATGTATTCCTCCCTTTCGATTATCTATTGTGAAGCAACTTATGATTTTCTTATAAGAAATGAAAATTAAAGAAACAGATCTCACCGTATAAATTTGGAGACATGAGAAGATTAGTCAAGACGACGGCAGCCATGTACTGTGCTAGGAGGGTGAGGCGGCCAGAGAGGCAGCAGTTACAAAGGAAATACTGACCCCCCAACAGTTACCCGGCCCACCCCGCCATAGTGATTCCGAGCCATAACACTCAATTTTATACACTCAGTTCAATCATCAGTTTCACTTATTGTTTCTTGAAAGTAAGCATCATTTCTGAGATAACAGAGATGCAGCATCTTACGGGGAAAGGTGGTTTGTGTTGTGTGGGGTGTGGCGTAGGTGGTTGGCATTCTGCTGGAGGGTGAGATGACGCTCTTGTGCCCTGATGCACCTGTACCTGCATCACCTTCTACACATCTAACCATCACCCACACACCCGCTACTATACTCTTTCTTGCACATGTGAGTAGTGGGGATCCACGCATATTCTTCCTAGCGCATTTTTGGCAAGAATTTCACCTAAAACACAATTCAAGCGTATAACAAACATTTTTAATGGCACAAACCCACACGGAGATAATAAAACAGAATAGATAAAAAAAATACTGTATATACGAAGATATATTAAAAGTTTTGGCCTCATACTGATGCCCAATTAAAAGCTACAAGGTTTTCAGCAAACTAGTAAGTTACAGCAATCTACAAAGTGAAGTGAGTAATGTTACTGGTTACTGTTAGTCAGGCAAGAGGAGAGCATAGCCCAGAGTAAGACTCCCCCACTAAGTCAGACCCATGCCCCACGCTGCACTATTTTCAGCGGTGGGGTTTGAGTGGGCCGCCGCTCGTCAGCTGACTACCCCCACTGCTAACTTGGCCAACGTGATTACCTTAAACAACCCACAAAAACCATACTCTTAACACCAAATTCTCACCGGGTTTATTGTTATGCCGACGCAGCATCACCATGCAGTGTCCTTAACTTACAAGCTGCTACAAGTGAAGGAAAAAACGTTAGAAAGTATTAAGTCTTACCTTCATCGAGAAGTCTTTCGACGTGCATGAATACACTGGGGAAGGCTGCGAGCTGTTTCTTATCCTTTAAGAGTTGGGCTAGGTAGTCCGCAATGCTAGTAGTATTGTTAGAATCACCCATTGTGTCAGTCGGTGTGAGTAGGCTAGAAGACGAGTGAGGTAAACAAGAGGTTAGTTGACACTACGGAGCAATAGTCTACAGTACTGTACCTCCATCAACAGTTCCTCACTCACCACTGCCGCGCACGCGCACTCTAACAGACCCGTCCACTCTGTCGAAGGGGAGGAACCCTCGCCTCTGCCCATTTTCTGTTTGATTCCATTGCAAAATGTATATATATTACACTATATTCTCACAGAGAAATATGCTATCATAAAAGTGTAATTTTCACATGTCCACATCCAGATGTTTTCATCATTATCTGGCCATTTTCCCGGCAACGATAAACGGATGTAGACTAAGCATTACATCAAGATTCTATGATTTACATATAAGTGTAGACACTACTAGACATAAATTCAGTCACTGAATTTAATGAAATCTATAAACTTCAACATAAAAATATATTATATAGTGAAAAATTTACAGACAATATAGAACAAATACCTTTAAATTAAATAATTCAAGTTATTCGAGCACACACTATTATAAAATATTACCCTGCTTGATAAATCTAGTCCAGTTAATTTGATTCAAGAATTATGTGTAAATGTTTCAGTTGTTATTTACAGTTTGACTCCTATTAAGCCACTTGGTGCATGAACAAAATATTGAGTCGGACTATGGTCCTCCCTGTACATATAGTTCACTCTTATTCGTGTCATTTGAAGGTATTATTAGTAGTACATAGTAGCAGTGTGGAAAAGACACTTATGTATAGATCGGGACATTTATTAGAGGAAACGTCTAGCCACCAGTGGATTCTTCAGTCCTAATAAAGAAGCTCTACTGTAGGCCTACTGGCCCAAGCTAGGCAGGTCCAACTCACACCCACCCACACCCACTCATGTACTTGTCTAACCTATTTTTAAAACTACACGAAGGTTTTAGCTTCAGTGACGCTACTCGAGAGTTTGTTCCACTCATCCACAACTCTATTACCAAACCAATGCTTTCCTATATCCTTTCTAAATCTGGACCTGCCTAGTATGGGCCAACAGGCCTGCTGCAGTGTTCCTCCTTTCTTATGTTCTATTATTTTCCAACTTGAACCCATTACTGTTAGTCATATCTTGGTTAGATATTTTTAGCACGTTATTTACATCCCCTTGGCCTGGAGTTTTAGGACTCACTTGCCATAGATTCAATCTCCGCCCGTTCCGTGGTTTGTTTTCCATTTATACTAACCCACCCCCACCCACCCTTTTCCCATATTTCCATCCTTACCCATTCTTCTTCCTTCCCCATCTTACCAAAGCTCTGGTCATACAAGTTACAAGTAATCCTCAAGAATATCCCCCTAGTTATACGCCTTTCCAGAGAGTGCAGATTCAGTGCCCTTATTTTGACCCACCAACTTAAATGCCTTATTCAGAAAGGCAGTAAATTTACTCAGCAAGAACAGCCTCTTGTCCATCCATGTTTAAACTTATTACGTTCAAGGGGAGTTCATATTTTATCTGCCATTATCGATTTTACTCGTATGCTCATTATTTAAGTCACAAGAACATAAGGAGGAACACTGCAGTAGGCCTGTTGGCCCATACTAGGCAGATCCTTCACAATCCATCCCACTAACACAATATTTGCCCAACCCAAAGGCAATCCTTGTGATGTAATTAATAGTTTAGAAAATCGACAAGTTGAAGAATGAGACACTTTTGTACCCTTTGGGAATCTTTATTAATAATTTCTACAACTACATGTACAAAGTATACAAGCCTAGCTGACATCAATGGCATACTACTAAACATAAAGCAGCTTGTTATGTAGAGCATTTCGGGCAAATTAGGTCAGTTTTGTCCCAGGATGCGACCCACACCAGTCGACTAACACCCAGGTACCCATTATACTGATAGGTGAACAGGGTCAGCAGGTGTCTTAAGGAAACACGTCCTAATGTTTTCCAGCCGTCCTGTAGATTCGATCTCCGGACCCCAGTGTGTGAGCCTTCTCATCTTCCACCGTCCTTCTCTGTATTGGTCTGAAGAAGCCACTGTTGGAGTTTTATGACTCTCTGATCGCGGGTTCTATCCCCACCCATGGTATTGTTTGTACAAGTATCTCATTCTTGAAGACATTCGTTAACTACCAGTCCAGTGTGTTATCCTCTTCATATCTGGTATGATACCCTTTTGCAGAGAAATAATGAAAAGGCTCACTAACTTCCATCTTAGTAATAATGGTAGAATCACCGACAAAATGTTAGGTAAATGGACACATGCAACTAATGTGACATTTTATTGCGGCTTGGCAAAGCTCCTGGAGAGAGAAACGTTCTCACCCGTTCTACGAGTTGTTGTCAATCGTGTTGTAATAATGTTGCTAGAATTACCGACAATATGTTAGGCTTGACAAAGCTCCTGGAGAGCGAAACGTTGCAACAATAAATTGTCGCATTAGTTGAACTTGTTCCCTTTTACCTAACATGTCAAAGTAGTGTTCAAGATATGTTTACATGCAGTGCTATTAATTTCGTTATCGTGTAATTACCTATTTATTTGTAATTATCAATTACTAATAGGCTAATAGGTAATTACATAATAACAGAATTTAAATATTAATATTATATGGAAACATATCTTTAACACTTACTAAACAAAGTAAGACTGATGTTAAATATTATAATTAATTTTTTTACAGAATTTCACGCAGCAGAACATGAAGTTATATTATTAGTTCAGCTAATTAATCTGAGGAAGCAGCATCACATTAGTGTCTGGAAGGTGGAGGCTTGCCAGAAGAGAGAGATAGAGAGCGTGAGATAAAGAGAGGCATAGTAAGATATAGAGACTAGGATAGAGAGAGGGATAGTAAGATATAGAGACTAGGATAGAGGGATATTAAGATATAGAGACTAGGATAGAGAGAGGGATAGTAAGATATAGAGACTAGGATAGAGAGAGATGGTAGGATAAAAAAAAAAAGACACAGAGAGTAGACATTACAAGATTAAGATTTCAGTCACTAGTACTATAGAATAAGAAATGTACCTACTATAAAGTTATTAGTATCTCCTCTTATCAGTTGTATGGCCACTTGAGTTCAAGAGGACGTGACGTATCACAATACCGACACCAAATATTTAATAGGGATTTTACTAATATGCCCATTAATTCTTGCACTACGAGAGACACTCTAGCTTTGAACGCTTTTTTTTTACAGCCACCGAGCTGACAGACGTGTCTCGACTTTTTTTTTAAATGTCCTTATTTGTAGTTTAATATAGATTTATGTACGCTAACATTATCTAGCCTAGCCAAACTCAATATAACCTTGGCTAACCTGATTTAGCCAAACCTAACATAACTTAATCTACCTAAACTTAACTTACAATAAATATAGCACCTGAAGTGACAGGAAATGTTAAGTATGTGATGACGGGAATCTCTTAAGAAAATTAACCTAGAAGAACGAGGACATAATACATCCTCGACCCTATACTTCTAATAAGTTAGTATTAACTAGAGAGTTTTATCAGTACATCATATATACATTTAGAGGTGTGTCAGTGTACGTACACCTTGAGGTGTATATCTCAGTGTATGTTCACCTAGTTGTATAGATTTATGAGTCGACATACATCTATAAAAAGAGAAACTTGTGGAACGTGAGGTAGCTTTATTATGGAAACGCCTTGCCTTTATCAATTTAATACGGAGAGAGAGAGAGAAAAAAGCATCGAAATATATAGCAGAGTAAAGGTTAGTTGCAGTTAGCAGGGAGGCACAAAATGGTTAACAATGTCACTAGTGGCTGTCGACGGTCAACAAAAAACAAAATTAATACGTTGCCAAGGATATTTGACAGTATTTAGGGTATTTTGGGATTGCTGAAAGTGATGGACTGATTACATCATCTTTATTTCATTTCTACTGCTCCCTTTGTACGTATTTGACTGCCAATACGGCAGATATATGGATGCTCTGACAGGTGTGGCTGTCTCTCTAGCATACATTTTCTCGCATCTTTCAGCCTAGAGAGGTGAGTATTTCAGTTTAGACACACACATATATACATTCACAAACACTACAGCCTGATATTAGTGTTTGTGAATATTTCGCCTGTCGTTGGTCGATGCACACAGGGAGTGAGATGAAAGCTCAAATCCGCCTTCCTGAAGGCTGGCTACTTGGCCCAAACGACTAGTGTTAGCTGGATGCCAAAGTATTGGACCAGTGATTATATATATATATATATATATATATATATATATATATATATATATATATATATATATATATATATATATTTTTTTTTTTTCTCCCAGTATATATGAACAAAAAAATTACTTTGATATTAATCTTAGGGCATAATAAGTGCATTAGTAACTGTATCAAAATATAGTAGTGCGGATCATAGCCTAAAATATTATGATGGGGTTCACACATATAGACTCGTCACACCAGGCAATGTACCTCACGTGTTTCTCATCCATTTTATTCCCATACATGTAAATACATTTACGCTGAATCATCGTGGACGTGTGACTTTCTTCCAAATGTGTAAATACATTTTCTGTGATTTATATAATCAAAGAGTACTAAATCTGAATGGGTCACACAGCACTTGAGGACCGGGAGGTATCAGGTTTGATCCAAGAAAGGGAAGGCTAGCTTCAATTCCTTGGATTAAGACCTCACAAACATAACGTTACTCCCTTGAAGGGACATTTGGTGTTAATAGCTTGTATTAAATTTCATAAAATACAAGCTATACTGTTTATTTAATAGGCGTTCAAGAAGCAATAAAAAAGATCAGCAATAAGAGAAACCAAAGAAGTGAAATGCTGGAAATAGCGTTCATTGAGTGCTTTGTATGGTTCATTCCTAGGGAAGATGTTGAATCGTAGGCCAGCCAAGTAGAGGATCCAAATATAAACATGTTATGTTGTGTGGAGATGGAGGGAGATGGGGTAGGATATGGTGTGGGTGTGGGGGAGGGGTCATTGCTATTTTCTCTTCCTTGTGGCTCCCAGGTTTCCCTCTACCTCAGCTGTCTCCTTCACTTCTAGTACACCCGACAACCTCATTACTCATAACCACGGTATAAAATACCAGTCAAATTCATAGGGTTTCTTCCTTTAACACAATGGGCAATTTTAGCTGTTGATTAATATTTTAGTTGTCAAGAACTTATAGACAGTTTCAGAGACTATGTTTAAAATTGTAATTAAGACCATGGCGTCAGTGTCAGAACAGCTACATAGACGCGCCACATTAAGAAAGTTGTGGTGAAGAATAATGTAAGGTTGACACCTGGCCTCAGCAATGGCACCCAAACAGTACCTACCTACACACAACGGCCTTTGGAATTTATCATTATGATCATGAGATGTGGATGAATGTTCAAAGGAAGTAAATATGAACATAAAAGTCGAAGAAGTTTTGGGTTGGTAAGCACTGACGTTGTTCAGAGACGGGAAATTTATTTATTTGTTTAGCAGGCTGCAGGAGATTCATGCACTAGTTGCTTCTGATGTTGTATCTTCACTCTCGCTACTGGCTAAATCATCCACATTTGTGGAAATTTCAGGACAAAACAATATGCGGAGAAGTATTCTGGGCCTTCTGGGAGAGTTAGGAGAAATGGTAATAGAAATCTTATAATGTAAATAAGACACAGAATGTGGTTTATGTGCTTTAGTGACTAAATGTCTTCTTAATATATGCCATAAACCTCATATTGTATCTTATTCACATACATATTGGAGTATTTTACCTTTGATATACGCATCTAATAATGGCTATTCTATACCTATATCAATTAATATTTTAATTCCCATCATCACACAAATGTCTTAAAAATAACATTAATCAACGTAACTGTGAATGAATACGTATATTAAAAATATGTTCTATATGCTTTAATTTTAGTTATGCTAATGTGTAGCCTTTAATGTGCATGCCATGGTCACACACACACACACACACACACACACACACACACACACACACACACACACACACACACACACAACACACACACTTGACATCTGGTCTAGCAACTGGCTTCTCGAATTTAACCCCACCAAATGCAAAGTCATGAAGATCGGAGAAGGGCAAAGAAGACCGCTGACAGAGTACAGGCTAGGTGGACAAAGGCTACAAACCTCAACAAAGGAGAAAGACCTTGGGGTGAGTATAACACCAAGCACGTCTCCGGAAGCACACATCAACCAGATAACTGCGGCAGCATATGGCACTGGCAAACTTAAGATTAGCGTTCCGTTACCTTAACAAGGAATCGTTCAAGACACTGTATACCGTATACGTCAGGCCCATACTAAGTATGCAGCACCAGTCTGGAACCCACACCTGGTCAAGCACGTCAAGAAACTAGAGAAAGTGCAAAGGTTTGCGACAAGGTTAGTTCCACAACTCAGGGTCTGTCTTATGAAGAAAGGCTGAGGAAATAGGACTAACAACACTGGAGGAAAGAAGGGTCAGAGGAGACATGATAACGACATACAAAATACTGCGGGAATTGACAAGGTAGATAGTGACAGGTTGTTTCAGAGAGGGAACACAGAAACAAGGGGACACAACTGGAAGCTGAAGACTCAGATGAGTCAAAGGGATGTCAGGAAACATTTCTTCAGCCACAGAGTAGTCAGGAAGTGGAATGGACTAGAGAATGATATAGTGGAGGCAGGAACCATACACAGTTTTAAGACAAGGTATGATAAAGCTCATGGAGCAGGGAGAGCAGAGACCCAGTAGCAGACAGCGAAGAGGCGGGGCCAGGAGCTGAGTCTCGACCCCTGCAACCACAATTAGGTGAGTACAATTAGGTGAGTACACACTCAGATGAATCACAGGGATGTTAGGAAATATTTCTTCAGTCACAGAGTTGTCAGGAAGTGTAATAGTCTGGGAAGTGATGTAGTGGAGGCAGGATCCATACATAGCTTTAAGGAGAGGTATGATAAAGCTCATGGAGCGGGTAGAATGACCGAGTAGCGGCCAGTGAAGAGGCGGGGCCAGGAGCTATGACTCAACCCCTGCAACCACAACTAGTTGAGTACACACACACACACACACACATATTTGTCTCACCAGGAGCATTATCAATCGAGTTTGTAGTCCAATAGTGTACGATGGTGGTAGTAGTGGTATAGAGATAGTAGAAGTGGTGGTGGTAATGTGGTAGTTATGGTGACAGTCATGGTGTTGTTAGTGGTGGTAGTAACAGCATTGCTGGTTGTGGTGGTGGTGGTGGTAGTCATGGTAGGGTGGTGGAGGTGATGGTGGTGGTAGTGGTAGTTGTGGTGGTGAGACGGAATATTCTTCATGATTAATAAGATAAGATTGCTTATTCTTGCTTCGATATTATAAAATGTTTAATAAGTTGTGAAGTTTGAATAACTTAAATGAATGACAAAATAAAGACGAATTTTCAATATAATTAAACACTAATAATAACTATAATTCAGACATATCACTTTATATTGACCAAATGTTTCCAAAGTTCTTTGAAAGCTACTAAATAACTATCACGATCCTGTAACTCTAAAGCAATAATCAAATTCAAAGTATATTGACCGTACGCAAAAGGATCAAAGAATTTAGGTTTGGCCATGCTACACATGTTTTTGTGATTTATAGAAACATTTAGTGATGCTATTTTAAGATGAGTGGTTAATAGTTCACTGTGCTGAATAAACATGATTTAAGCCTTTTGAGTATTTTATTATAATAGTTGTTTTTGCATGAAAAAGATATAAACACTTGGTGAAGCATCACCGGCATAGATATAACAAAAATGGAAGACTAGTTTTGTATATTTCGACCTCTATCTACTGAAGAGGAACTCATTTGGAGGCAGAAATATACTGACACCTATCCTTCCTGTTTTTGTCTCATAATAATAGAAGTTTAATATCGCTAAACGTACCCAAGGTAGGACGTCGTACCACCAGTTTCAATGGAGTTATTATCATATGTTAATATATTACTTTCACAATTCACATTGGCTCATTGTTTTGTAATAATTTTAATCATTACATTCTTAGCTTTTCTCGTGGAAAATTATGATGTTTAAGTATTGTGTCCCGGAGCTCGATTACTAGCATACTCAGCTTATACACTGAGGTCTAGGGGTCGATCCCCGGTACGGGTGGAAACATTAGGACGTGTTTCCTTAAGACATTTGCTGTCCATGTTCACCTAGCAGTAAAATAGTTACCTGGGTGTTATTCGACTGGTGTGGGTCGCATCCTGGGGACAAAATTGACCTAATTTGCCCGAAATGCTCTTTATAACAAGTGACTTTCTATATAGTAGTATGTCATTGATGTCAGCTAGGTCTGTATACCTTGTACATGTAGAAATGAAGATTATTATTATTATTATTATTATTATTAATATTATTATTATTATTATTATTATTATTATTATTATTATTATTATTATTATTATTGTTATTATTATTATTATTATTATAAAAGCGATTAGACGAGAGTCATTAGCATGCAATTGTGTATGGAAGAGTACAAAATTTAGCAGTGTTAGAAAGAATTAAGTGTGATTAATTATTTTTAGTCGGGCAGTTTTACAAAATATATAGATAAAAGTACAAAATTTTCTGAGGTACTTTGTGATACTTAACTATTAAATATATTTTGCTGAGATAATGAAACTTGATGTTTGGGTAAGTAAGTTTATTCAGGTATACATAAATACAGTTACATAGATTATCATACATAGCAGCATAGCAACATAATTCTTTAATCACCTAATCGTGTCGGATTAACATTAGTTCCTCCTTAACTCAGATGCTGTTCACTTATACTTTGTACTTCATTAATTCTGTAATGAAATATCCTAGACCTGAGCATGCTCCTGTAGACGCTTAACCTTGGTAGCTGCAGGTAGTGGATATCCTTCCCTGCAGGCGCTGTTATACTGCTTATAACCTCCACTTGTTTTAATATTTAAACGATACAAGCTCCTCGTAGTATCAGTTTTATTTGTTGCGTTGTCTTGGAAGACAATGTTTCCTTAATCAAGGGCAACGTTAACTGCGTCAGTGGTGTTGTTGTCAGGCCAGCTTCATTAGTTTTGCTCTTTATCTTACTCTCCTCCTCCTTATTTCCTTCTCTATCCTGCACTCCTCTTCCCCTCTCTCCTACTCTCATCCACTCCTCTTCTTTCCTATTTGCCTCCTCTCTCTTTCCTCATCGCCTCCTCTCTTTCCTACTCTCCTCTTTCCTATTTCCCTCCTCTCATCCTCTCGCCTTCTCTTTTTTTTTCTCTAAATGTTTTCAAAACTAAATACGACGAGATATTTGAAAATTAACAATAACTCACAGATTTTTAAAATAAAACTACTCAAATATATCTTTAACCAAACAATTTTCAGAGCTATAATTACATTAAAAATAAATCTAAGATTTTACAAATAAGCATCATACAGAAATACTGTAATAATTATTTGTACCCTTGTGGTGAATTTCAGTGATGAGTCAATGGACTTAATAGATGTGGATGGTGAGTGTAATTACCTACCTATTTGCACGTTCTTCCTCCTGGCATTTGTGCATTAATTTTTGGTTTGCTTGTATCTCTGATGCCTTAATGAGTAAGACACATGTGCATGATTTACTTATCTTTATTACTGAGATATTTCGCCTGTACAGCAGGTTTCTTCAGTTTAATAGAGGCAGCAGGGTTAGGCGAAGCATTTCAATAATACAGACATCCAACTCTTTTTATGTAATAAACTTAATTCCAATTTCATCAATGTTGGAGAACTCACTGTTTTATATATTTTTTGTAATATTACGACTTATTTCATATAGTTTCTCTAAAATACTGTTTTAAAGTATTGTATTTTCTTTCCTTATGATCTAGACGTTCCTGTTTGTGCTTCTTTATCTTCTATTAAGTCATACTTAACAGTATATGTTATTTATAATAGAATATAAGCACTCTTTTTAAGTGTTTAAATTATGTTGAATATTTCTTCCTGTGTGTGTGTGTGTGTGTGTGTGTGTGTGTGTGTGTACTCACCTAACCTAGTTGTACTCACCTAGTTGTGGTTGCAGGGGTCGAGTCACAGCTCCTGGCCCCGCCTCTTCACTGGCAGCTACTCGGACATTCTTCCCGCTCCATGAGCTTTATCATATCTCTTCTTAAAGCTATGTATGGATCCTGCCTCCACTACATCACTTCCCAGACTATTCCACTTCCTGACAACTCTGTGACTGAAGAAATACTTCCTAACATCCCTGTGGTTCATCCGAATCTTGAACTTCCAACTGTGACCCCTTGTTGCTGTGTCCCACCTCTGGAACATCCTGTCTCTGTCCACCTTGTCGATTCCTCTCAGCATTTTATATGTCGCTATCATATCCCCTCTATCTCTCCTGTCTTCCAGAGTCGGCAGGTCGATTTCCCTTAACCTCTTCTCGTAGGACATACATTTGCACTTTTTCTAGTTTCCTTACATGCTTGGCTAGGTGAGGGTTCCAAACTGGCGCTGCATACTCCAATATGGGCCTAATGTACACAATGTACAGGGTCCTGAATGACTCCTTATTAAGATGTCGGAATGCTGTTCTTAAGTTTGCTAGGCGCCCGTATGCTGCAGCAGTTATTTGGTTGATGTGCGCCTCAGGCGATGTGCCCGGTGTAATACTCACCCCAAGATTTTTTTCCTTGAGTGAGGTTTGTAGGTTCTGGCCCCCTAGATTGTACTCCATCTGTGGTCTTCTTTGCCCTTCCCCAATCTTCATGACTTTGCACTTGGTGGGGTTGAACTCCAGGAGCCAGTTGCTGGACCAGGCCTGCAGCCTGTCCAGATCCCTCTGTAGTTCTGCCTGGTCCTCATCCGATTGAATTCTTCTCATCAACTTCATATCATCTGCAAACAAGGACACTTCACATCATCATGTCGTTCACAAATACCAGAAACAGCACCGGTCCTAGGACTGACCCCTGTGGCACCCCTCTCGTTACAAGCGCCCACTCTGACACCTCACCACGTACCATGACTCGCTGTTATCTTCCTGACAGGTATTCCCTGATCCATTGCAGTGCCTTCCCTGTTATCCCTGCCTGGTCCTCCAGCTTTTGCACTAATCTCTTGTATGAAACTGTGTCAAACGCCTTCTTACAGTCCAATAAAATGCAATCTACCCACCCCTCTCTCTCTTGTCTTACTGCCGTCACCCTGTCATAGAACTCCAGTAGGTTTGTGACGCAGGATTTCTCGTCCCTGAAACCGTGCTGGCTGTCGTTGATACGCTCATTCCTTTCAAGGTGCTCTACCACTCTTCTCCTGTGTGTGTGTACTCACCTATTTGTGGTGTGTGTGTGTGTGTGTGTGTGTGTGTACATGTAACTTAAGTGTGAGTGTACAGAACTCGCACAGATTTATTGAGGAGAATTTTCACACAGTAGATTTATTAATCCAAATATTAAAACTATTTCCTTCTACATCTTTCCAAGAAGAAGAAGAAGAAGAAGAAGAAGAAGAAGAAGAAGAAGAAGAAGAAGAAGAAGAAGAAGAAGAAGAAGAAGAAGAAGAAGAAAGCTTCTGTAAGTGAAAAAATCCCAGGTTACCATACCTCTTGTGTATCTTTTACTTACATTCAACATCCTAGTGCCACACGTGTCTTACTTACCAACTAACAAAACAAGTCCATGAGTTAGGGGGCGCCTCCATAAAGCATAGTTGAGATTTATAACAAACTTTCGTAACTGGCCAGTAATGTTAAAGTCTTGAGCTTCTCTGTGAGAGTTGTTGTCACGGTGGTATATACTGTTTATATAATAAAGTTAAATAGTTTTACACAATGGCTAGCGGTGTATTCAACACACATTGGTGTCGGGGAGATGGGGAGCCTCTATCATGGGAAGAGATCATAATACAAAGAGAGTGTGTCATAGAGAGGCATGAGAGAGACAGAAATAAGACAAAGAGAGAGGATGAGAAAAACAGAGGCAAAGAGACGTTGCGATAACTAAGAAGACAGAAATGAGGTAAAGAGAGATAAAGAGGTAAAAAAATAGGCGGAGAAGTAAAGAGAAAAAACAGAATGAGACAAGGTAAAGAGAGACAAAGAGGTGAAGACAGAGGTAGTGAGAGAGAGGTAAAGAAAGAGGTAGTGAAAGACGAGGTAAAGGCAGAGACAATGAGGCAAAGAAAGAAGCAGTGACAACAAGATAAAGAGAAAGACAAAGAGGCAACGAGATATAAGATGTAAAGATAGAGAGAAAGAGAGAGAGAGACCACGCCAGTATCTAGGTGAGGTGTGTTGTAAACAAAGTGTTATGTATGAGGGATGTGGGTTAGGTGCAGCACAGCAAATAACTCTGGGTTTATTTCACAGAAATCACTGTTCACTATGTTACAATCACTTCACAGTTTGCAGGACAAATATATCACAAACACCACAAAATGAAATATCAATCAGAACTCCATTTTCACTGTAATACACTGGCTGTATTACAGTGAAAATGGGTAAACACTCAATGTATTCATTCTCTCACACACGCACATTGCTAATTCTCTATGCAACTCACAGAATAACCTCTCTCTCTCCACCCAGGTCACTGCACATTCCTATATGATAGCAATTCTAGGGCGCTTAGGTTCCCCATTAATTCACTAGTTGCTTTATTAGGTTTAAAATCCTATTGGCTGCCAGTGGAATCATTAAGGTAGCCATCTACCTGGGTACTAACAGTAAATATATTTTAATCCCTATAATAACAAATAATTTGAACTCTCAGTGTGCATACGCTGAGAAGTGTACTTCTCTGTGTATTTATCTATATACCTCTGGCAGCATCTAGCCTTTACACTGTTAGAGTGCTAGATTTAAAGCCTATTTTAGTATCTATACATACTTGTATTGGTGTATCTGTTCAGTTTACTGTTCGTTATATTTAAAGCTGATTAATAGCACGTGAGCTATTAAGACAGCAAGTCAAGAACAGTTCTATCCGTAAAATAGGGATACAAAGTAAACTCGTTGTTTGCAGACTCTTGATGTACATGACCTTGAAATCTTCCACTACATTCCAGACTTCAAAAATATTCGAAAACATATTCTTCCAGAACTGACTCGAGGTTACCCAAACCTGAAAATATCTGAGTGGGGCTAGAAGTGTTTCTGGAGTTTCTTGCCTTATTGGGAGCTGTGTCCACGAACTTTTACAAACATCGTTTTTTTCAGCCCACATAGGCTACAAATTCCCCATCTGTGAAGGGGAATCTGTAGTCTGTTATCATTATTTTATTTCCCATCTGTGATAGGAAAAAAAATAATGAGACAAATGTAGAATTAGAGGTAGAAGGAGACTGATATATGAAGAAAGAGGTAGAGTGAGACATACAAGAGGTGGAGTGATACTGGAATACGAGAGGTAGTGAGACAACTTTAAATAAGGATAAGTAAAGTGCCACTATGTGGCACCAGTCACTGAACGATTCCAGAATCAACTGTGTAACAGTAGCGCTGGATATTACTGGTACCTTCGGCGAGGTATGGTACCAGTAACTTTTAATAAAACTACAAGCAGCAGACATTTCTGGCTCCACTCTATACCTGTGTCACTATCTTCAAGGTCGATCTCTTAGAGCAGGCCTTAATGAAATACGGTGTGTGCCGCTCAATCGCAACCAGTGTACCACAAGGAAGTATGTTTGGTCCCTCGCTATGAAGTGCCTATTTTAATGACCTACTTGACCTCAACCCCGATTCCCATGCCGACGCCGATGGTATTTACTTATAAAAGACATGAGATACCAACTGCCCTCAGGCACGTAAATCACCAACTTGTAATTATATCATAAGAACATAAGAAAGGAGGAACACTGCGACAGGCCTACTGGCCAATATTAGGCAAGTCTTTCTCAAACCCAAACCCACTAACAAATAATGGGGCAAATAATAGCAAGTTACATTGATTTCCTTTGATGCCAGCGTCATGCATCTGACTACACAGCTGAGATACTATACAGCTGACTACTCAGCTAACATACTCACTACACGCCTGACATACTGAGTAATAGAGGTCAAGGCAGGAAATATATTATAGGAGAAAGTTTATTATTACTGCTGTATATTCACAGGGAAGCGCTAAAACAGTGTCACACAACGCGAGAAATAAGAGGGGTAGGGAGAGGAGGTTATCAGGTTTGACTGCAGGAAGGGAGAGGTAGCATTAGTTCCTTAGATCAAGAGCTTTCATCAGCTTCAAGGCACCCACCTTGAAGGGAGCAGGAAATATTGAGGACGGCTCTGGAAATAGGCTACAGCAATAAGTGTAGAGACTGGGGATGAAAATAAGTTACAGCAGCAAGAAGTGTAGAGACCGGGGTTGGAAATAGGAAGTGAACAAGATCTAGTGAGAGGCAGAGTGACCTGGTGGTGATGTCTGTGTTTTTTGACGTGGGTGTGGGCGTGGGTGTGGGCGTCGGGCCCGGCCGGCCACTACTGCAGCCTTGATACACAAGATCAAATTTCCTGTGCCACATGATTAAACAGTCGATATTTATTAAAGACCCTTTAATTTAATATGCTTTTAATCATAATTAAAATTATCACTAAACAGGGAAACATTAAGAGATAAAATAATCAATAGCAAAATTAATGTAAACATTCTTAAACAATTCGGATAAAGACTAGCATTTTTTTTACTCCTTCCAAAGTGTGGGTAGGCGGCCAGAATATTGGTACATCTGGAGATTGTACCAGGCAGAACAAGGTGACTCTTTGGATATGTACCAGAACAAGTGTGAAATGAGAAATTTACGTTTCGTTTAGGTTTACTTTGAGTTGAAGGTTAGAAAACTTCAGATGTTTTGGTGCTCCTTGGGCCATTATCAAGTGCGACTCTTGGACATAACTGATGGAGTTTGGTGGAAATGTACATCAGTGATATAGGATAATTGTTAGATATATATAGCTTGTCCGGATAGGCCTCACAGTGCCGCCTATCCATTACCACTGTTTCACAGTAGAAAAATACCTGTCACTGTGGTACATTATTTCACCGTCTTTCTCTCTGGTTATTGTACTGTGGCGAACACATTAGCGGTGCTTTCCTACTCTTAGTCTACCAAAATAATAAGGTCACTGCTAGTAAATAAAAAACGTAAGACACAACAAGAATTTATTAAGAAAACCTTTCGCCCAATTAATTTTTTTTTCAAATAACTTGATACAGTTTTCACCAAGTGAAAAGTTGTTTTTCATTAAGGTTTGATTTATCTAGGTGACTTTGATTTCCTAGATGGGCTTACTGCTTGTCTAACATAAGACCTCTGATAGCTTGGTATATTAAGACACGACGAGAAACAATGCCGAGCTGATGTTCCTCTTATCACAACTAATCCCCTTGAAGGTGAAGGGCTCGTGATTCTATGAAGTGAAGCTACTCTCCCTTACCCTGGACCAAATCTGATTTCCTCGCATTACACAGGCATTGCACGGCCTCTATATATTTAGTGCTTCCTTATGATTTTAAGTACTTTATAGTAATTCACAGCTGACCCACAATTTGGAGAGGAACTTTAGACGACGTTTCGGCCCTTCCTAGATCATTATCAAGTCTCGATTGGTAACTAAGGTTCAGGACAGACTGAAAAATCGTTTAGTTTCCTCTCCAAATTGTAATAGTTGTGAATTATTCCAGCTACGGCAGTGTTCCAGCTCGGTATTGTTCCAGCTCAGTATTGTTCCAACTCGGTATTGTTCCAGCTCGGTATTATTCCATATACTGTATTGTGATTTTTATTCATGACAACTCCATCTCCTAGAGATGATCTGGGAATTTCTCATCATCTCCATACTTGTCGGTGTCCGTTGCATCAAGCTGTGAAGCCTCATCGACCTACGAAGCCTCATGCAGTTGGAAACTCAGCGCTACAGCAGACAGCATTTCCCTCGCCCTTTAGAGACCATGTGTGGACGCCTCACAATGATCTTGACATGGGCTGCATTGACCTCGGCAGTGAAACACCGAAAATCTAAAGATAATTTCAAGATCACCAATGGATATGCTACATATGATTTCACATAAAGGTTTAACACACACACACACCAAATTAGAAACTATTTAGCAGTAAATTAAAGTTAAAAAAAAATCGATTTCTACCATTTTTGAAATGGCTACCACAGATCCCAGGGATAGCTGCTGACAAGGATTCATACAGAAGTGTTCATCGTCGGTCAAAGAATGATTGTGCCAGGTTTTATGTTTTTTTCCCTTCAAAAGTGAAGTTTTATGTGTATAGCAGCTCTAGAAGTGTATAAACGGTGAAAGATGCACCTCGCTGAAAGTTCATGTACTATACCGATTTACTGTGTCTTGTCCAGGTCTTACACAATCCGATATAACCATAACCTTCATGCCTTGCTCCTTCTAGACGCAGTGGCGTCTAACCCACTCCTGTTGTCTGGCGAGACAAATTACAAACTTTCATCTCACAAATAGTGGCTCCCAACAGCACTAGTCTGATCACACCTAGTCTGCAAAATAATTAGCCTTGAACATGAATAAAATTGGTTTTTAAACGGAATCAAACCTTGCGACTCTGGAAAGAAGATGACAGAACCAGAGACAAACGAGGCCCTAGAATAGGGGCGGGGGTACAAACCAAGGTCGAAATGGACGGGACATAGGTCAGATAACACTTCACTGTAATGGTAGTGTAGAAGTGTCATCAACTAGAGAAGTAGTGGTGAATTAAACACGTGTATAACATCTGGGTATTTTTATTTTGTAGATGTTTCGCCATCCAGTGGCTTTATCAATACATTACAGGGACATACTCTGAAGACTGTAGAAGAGAGTTTAAGCTCCTAGATTGGGATACTTAGGTAAGGTTTGCCAGGAAACAGGACAAGAGTTTCCTGACGCGGGTCTTAGTCATATGATGACCTACAGCTGGAGCTCTTGGTCATCTGACCGAGGCCCTCCGCTGGCCTACCAGTCCACCCCTTCAAAAATTATGGACATAGTTATAACCAAGGTATTGGGGGTACTGATTACCTCTATTACCTGTTTGTATGCTCGTGGAGCAGGGAGAGAGTGGACCTAGTAGCGTACAGCGAAGAGGCGGGGCCAGGAGCTGCGAATCGACCTCTGCAACCACAAACAGGTGAGTACATCATCCGCAAACAGGGATACCACTGATTATATTTCTTCAGTCATGTTCACGTACATAAGAAATGGTACCGGTTCCAGTATTGACTCTTGTAGAACCCCACTCGTCATAAACACCCATGCCGACACCCGGGACAATCACTTGCTGTTTCATTGTAGACCCTTCCCTATTATTCTTGTCAACGCCTCTACTTTTTGTCCCAGTCTTTTGTGTGGTGTGTGAATAGTCTACTTACATTCCAAAAAATATGCAATGAAGCCATGTGACTCTCTCTCCTGCCTCACTTATGTTACCTTGTCGTAGGACTATAGTCGGTTTGTCAGACAGGATTTACCATCTCTAAAGCCGTGCTGATTCTTGTTTATGAACCCACTCCTTTATTGGTGACTCACCACTCGTGTGTGTGTGTGTGTGTGTGTGTGTGTGTGTGTGTGTGTGTGTGTACTCACCTAGTTGTGGTTGCAGGGGTCGATTCACAGCTCTTGGCCCCGCCTCTTCACTGGCTGCTACTAGGTCACTCTTCCTGTTCCATGAGCTTTATCATACCTCTTCTTAAAGCTATGTATGAATCCTGCCTCCACTACATCACTTCCCAGACTATTCCACTTCCTGACAACTCTGTGACTGAAGAAATACTTCCTAACATCCCTGTGATTCATCTGAGTCTTCACCTTCCAACTGTATCCCCTTGTTGCTGTGTTCTATCTCTCGAACATCCTGTCTCTATCCACCTTGTCGATTCCTCTCAGTATTTTATATGTCGTTATCATATCCCCCCTATCTCTCCTGTCCTCCAGTGTCGTAATGTCGATTTCCCTTAACCTCTCCTCGTAGGACATTCCCCTTAGCTCCGGGACAAGTCTTGTTGCAAACCTTTGCACTTTCTCTTAATTTTCTTAAGTGCTTGGCTAGGTGTTCGGTTCCAAACTGGTGCTACATACTCCAATATAGGCCTAACGTACACGTGTACCTGGTCCTGAACGATTCCTTATTAAAATGTCGGAATGCTGTTCTTAGGTTTGCTAGGCGCCCGTATGCTGCAGCAGTTATTTGGTTGATGTGCGCCTCAGGAGATGTTCCCGATGTTATACTCACCCCAAAATCCTTTTCCTTGAGTGAGGTTTGTAGTATCTGGCCCCCTAGACTGTACTCCGTCTGCGGTCTTCTTTGCCTTTCCCCACTCTTCATGACTTTGCACTTGGTGGGATTGAACTCCAGGAGCCAGTTTCTAGACCAGGCCTGCACCCTGTCCAGATCCCTTTGTAGTTCTTCTTGGTCCTCCTCCGATTGAATCCTTCTCATCAGCTTCACATCATCTGCAAACAGGGACATTTCTGAGTCTATTCCTTCCGTCATGTCGTTCACATATATCAGAAACAGCACCGGTCATAGGACTGACCCTTGTGGAACCCCCCTCGTCACAGGCGCCCACTCTGTCACCTCATCACGTACCATGACTCGCTGTTGTCTTCCTGACAGGTATTCCCTAATACATTTCAGTGCCCTCCCTGTTATCCCTGCCTGGTCCTCCAGCTTTTGCACTAATCTCTTGTGTGGAACTGTGTCAAACACCTTCTTACAGTCCAGGAATATGCAATCTACCCACCCCTCTCTCTCTTGTCTTACTGCTGTCACCCTGTCATAGAACTCCAGTAGATTTCCCGTCCCTGAAACCGTGTTGGCTGTCGTCGTTGATAAGCTCATTCCTTTCTAGTTGCTCCACCACTCTTCTGATAATCTTCTCCATGACTTTGCATACTATACATGTCAGTGACACTGGTCTGTAGTTTAATGCTTCGTGTCTGCCTCTTTTTTTTAAAAAACTGGGACAACATTTGCTGTCTTCCATATTTCAGGTAGTCGCCCTGTTTCGATAGATGTGTTGAAGATTGTTGTTAGCGGTACACATAGCGCCTCTGCTCCCTCTTTCAGGACCCAGATATGTGTGTGTGTGTGTGTGTGTGTGTTTGTTTGTGTGTGCGTGCCCACATAAATGATGTATGTACAGTGAAATATTTTTTCCTGACTTGCCATATAGTAAATGTTTGCCCTCGTGAATATTGAGTAGGGTTGTACGTGTTGTGTTTTTTTTTATACGTAAACGTCTATTAGTTATTATTATAACATTCACAAGAAAGTGCTAAACCCCTATGAGTTATACAGCACCAGTCTCCATTTGTTATAATTTGAAGTTAATTTGAAGAAAGAAAAACAGCAAATGTATAACTAATTCTCCACTCTTTCTGAACTCCACCCCTCCCCGAGCCCCCACCTGTCCTCCCTCTTCTCTGATGATGTCTCTCCACACCTCACACGTGTCTAAGGGTATCTCTGGCACTAACCACAAATGAACTATTTAAAGTGATGAATCAATTATACCTTTAATCTCTATTAAGGCTCACGCACGTAAACATTTACTTAATAATTAAACTGTGTCCTTATGTCTTCCCAGTGCACCGTTACTCACTCTGCCCACCATATCACAGAAGACTTATACTATCAACCAGTTTACCCACTATACTCACATAGGACTCATACTGCCAGCCAGTTTACTCATCATACTTACGCAAGACTCATACTGTCAATTTATCTACCACTCACAAAACTGCTGCCAGCTAGTTTACTCACAACACTCACATAGAACTGCTGCCAGCTAGTTTACTCACAATACTCACATAGAACTGCTGCCAGCTAGTTTACTCACAACACTCACACAGAACTGCTGCCAGCTAGTTTACTCACAACACTCACATAGAACTGCTGCCAGCTAGTTTACTCACAACATTCACACAGAACTAGTGCCAGCTAGTTTACTCACAACACTCACACATAACTGCTGCCAGCTAGTTTACTCACAATATTCACACAGAACTGCTGCCAGCTAGTTTACTCACAACATCCACACAGAACTAGTGCCAGCTAGTTTACTCACAACACTCACACAGAACTGCTGCCAGCTAGTTTACTCACAACATTCACACAGAACTAGTGCCAGCTAGTTTACTCACAACATTCACACAGAACTGCTGCTAGCTAGTTTACTCACAACACACACAGAGCCTCTGCTAGCTAGTTTACCGTCAACACTCACACAAAACTTCTGTCAGCTAGTTTACCCATAACATTCACAAAACTTGTGCCAGCTAGTTTACTCACAACACTCACACAGAACTGCTGCCAGCTAGTTTACTCACAACACTCACACAGAACTGCTGCCAGCTAGTTTACTCACAACACTCATACAGACCTGCCAGCTAGTTTCCCTACCTCACTCACACAGGACTCATAATATCAGGCAGTTTACTCACCACACTCACGCAAGATTCATCGTCAGCCTCTCCCTCCCACGAACCACCTCTGGTTTTTCATCACCGACTCGAGCCACAAATAAACCGGGTTGAGGCGCCCCCAGCGTCTCTCTACCCACACGGGCTCTCTCACTTCCCATCAATACCATAATCTCCAGATCTGTGGTGGCTTGTTTTACTCTCTCTCTGCTTCTCCTTTGCTAGGCTTTGCGACTCATACACGAATAAATATGGTTTCTAAAAGGTCTTTGAGTATTAATTCACTGAAAGAGCTAAACCCATCAGGGTCGTGCAACTCCTGGGGAATGGAAAGTAATCGGTGATCATGTTCATAAAATATTTTGTAATAATGTTGGTAGAATCACCGACAATATGTTAAGTAAAAGGACACAAGGGCAACTAATGCGAAAGTTTATTGTGTCAACGTTTCGCTCTTCATTAGCTAATGGAGAGCGAAACGTTGCCACAACAAAATGTAGCATTAGTTGCACTTGTGTCCTTTACCTAACATGAAATATGTCCACTAAGGAGGCCTCTTTCCACACTCACATTATTATGTTGCTTTTAATTAAGTATTCCCAGGATGACGACACCAATGGTCGTTGTTGCAATTCTTATTTTCCTTTTTTCTTCTTGGTAAGTTAATGTGAAATAACTTGAAAATTACGGCTGACTGAATGAAAACTTTCAAAGTTGGTGTATTAAACTTGAAGTTCGACTGGTTAAAATTGTTATTGTACTGTGTACATGATAACTTATTTTCTTTTTTCTAAAAATTGTGTGGTATTTTTTTCCGAACAATAACTTAGAAATAACTTTCCTGAAGTATTTTAAACTTAAATTGCTGATGTATTTAACCGAGAGGAAGATTCACTTTAGTTTTAGTTTGTCTAGGAACAAATTTTGCGAATTTATCCAATAATTAAAAAGAGCGAGAGTTGGGTAAGTTTTTATTTAGGTATTTAAATAAACAACATACAGTATTTTTTACAGTGGTTAGAGAGCACAATGTTAGTGCCACACGCATAATACTTAATGTAGATTTAATCTACATTACCCATAGTGAAACAAAGTGACTTATTTCCACTGGCGTCCTTGTTAATTCATATATACATACATCGACATGTGCCTAGGACAAAATGGTAACTAACATGTTGTCTTATGTGTAAATAATATACATGTGAAACATTAGGACCCCCAATGGAAATAAGTCACTCTGTCTGACTTTTTGGGTTATCCTGGGTTCTCTACACATATGCTGGGTTATCCTGGGTTCTCTACACATATGCTGGGTTATCCTGGGTTCTCTACACATATGCTGGGTTATCCTGGGTTATCTACACATATGCTGGGTTATCCTAGGTTCTCTACACATATGCTGCTATGTATGATAATCTATGTAAATGTATTTGTGTATACCTGAATAAACTTACTTACTTAGGAAACTTTTGCCCACCAGAAACTTTGTTAATCCTATGTTGAAGTTCCTGGTGGTTTACCCTATGCTTGGAGGGGGTTTTGGGGGTCAGAGCCCCCGCGGCTCGGTCCGTGACCAGGTCCTGTGGTGAATTAGGGTCTGATCAACCAGGCTGTTACTGCTGGCCGCACGTAAACCGACATACGAACCACAGCCCGGTTGATCAGGTACTGACTTTAGGTGCCTGTCCAGCGCCTTCTTAAAGACAGCCAGGGGTCTTATGTATGCTGGGAGGCAGTTGAACAGTCTTGGGCCCCTGGCACTTGTGTTGTCTCTTAGCGTACTCGTGGCGCCCCTGCTTTTCATTGGGGAAATATTGCATCTCCTGCCGAGTTGTGGACTGTATTTTATTTTGGTTTACTTGCTGGGTACACAAACATATAACTATTAATAGCAAGAACTTTGTATTACCACTTACCATTTAATTGTTGGAAGACACTTAATGCTGATGGAACACACCCTATCCTAACCCTTAGCAGCTAGAATTTACGATGGCCAACGCAAAAACTACTGTACTATGGGTAAGCGTCACTTAGCTAAGGTGTTATTATTATTATAATCAAGGGGGAGCGCTAAACCCGTAGGATTATGCAGCGCCTGTGGGGAGGATGTGGAAGGTATTCAGACTTAATTCAGGGAACTGGAGCACAGATCCAATTCCCTAGATCAAGAGCCCCTCACCAGCGTCAAGGGGAGCTAAGGTGTGTTGTTGGGAAGGATGTCCTTTATTTTTCCGTCATCCACACGCAATTATTGTGGTCCCGCAAATTTCCTGTCCCAATTCTTCAACAGGAACATGTCAGCAATATCTAAATTACGAATTGACGCCGATATACACCAATTTGGCCTCGGAAGACGCCGAATTATTAGCACCACGCAGACCAATGTTCACTCATTAAACTCAACATGGCGTCTCTCTTCCGTCCGTACTGACTGTTCTTCTAACCCCTTCCCCCCTCACTCGAAATTTCTTGAAGGGTTCAAACAGCATCATATTTTATTACACAATTATTGTATTATTCATTCATATGTTCTACATTTAGGAAATTATGTAAAACAAATCCACAAAAGTTTTGGTTTTATTTTTTGTGACCTGACAATGGTCCTGGATCGACCGAAACATCATCGTAAGTTTGTTCTCTTATAATCAAATCTAACGTTAAACCCGCAGGTTATCTGTTAATTGTTGCAGCCACAGTATTGTGACTTACTGTGCATCTTGCCGTTATTATTCTCACAGGTAAGCGCTAAACCCATTCATGCAGCGCCTGGGAAATGGAAGGTAATCAGGTTTGATCCAAGGAGGAAGAAAGCACTAATTCCTTTTTTCAGTTGAGCTGTATCAAGCTTTATCGTTAGAGATTTATCAGTAGAACTTTATTAATCTTCTAGCAGAGCTTCATCATTAGACTTTTATCGAGCTTAAAGTTTTTTTGAAAAGTCATCAGTAGAGCATAAAAAAACCTTGTTATAATAGTCATGTGGGAACGCTAATCCCGAAGGGGTCATACAACGCCTGGGGGGTATGAGAGGCGTTTAGACTCAATCTAAGGAAGGGAAACATAGGCCTAGTTTCTTAGATCAAGGGCCCCCCAGCAGCATCAAGGGGGTCAGGGTTATTATCATGGAGCGCTAAATCGGTAGGGATTATATAGCGCTTGGTAGGGGATGGAAGGCAATCAGGCTTAATTCAGTGAATTGGAACACAGATCAAATTCCCTAGAACAAGACCTCCTCGCCAGCATCAAGAACCTCCTTTGAGGGGTCAGAATTACAATAAAAGTTTGATACTATTTCGTAGTTTGGCACCATTTTCCTGGTCCTCCGTCAGTAGCTAAGGCCACCGTATGAGGGATTTTTATTTCTTGGGTGAAGCACACAGTACCAATTCATGTTTTGTCAGAGGAAATTGTCCTTATTTTTTTCCTCACAGGGAAGCACTAAACCTGTAGAGGTCATATAGCACCTGGAGGATAGGAGGTAATTCAGTTTTGATCCAAGGGAGATTAAGTCTAGTTCCTGGGATCAGGAACCCTTTACTGACATGTAGGTACCTCCCTTAGAAAACTTCTTAGGTCAAGAGCCCTTCACGTACAGAACGGTCTCCACATGAAGAGGTTTTAGTGTAACAGCAGAAATGTCAGTACTTAATTGGTTCTTCACTTCACTAATCCCCTGCAAGGCACATGAATCCTACATTATAATTAAACACTAAATAGGGGCCATACTGTGACTGGGAATTGAAGGCTGTAAAGATCTGATTCAAGGAAACAGAGGGTAGCTCCTCCTTCACCAACACTAAGGCAACCTCCTCTCGAAGGGTATTTTTATTCATTTTAATCAGTGGTACGCATTTAACCAACAGAGGTCGTATAATTAAATATTATATATACGTATTATAATCATGGGGTAGCACTAAACCCGTAGGATTATACAGTGCATGTGGGGAAGGATGGAAGGTAATCAGGTTCAATTCAGGGAACCGGAGCACATTATTATTATTATAATCAAATAGAAGCGCTAAACCACAGGGGTCAAACCGGAGCACAGATCCAATTCCCTAGATCAAGAGCCCATCACCAGTCAAGGAACCTCCCTTGAAGGGATAATTAAATAAAGCGCTAAACCACAGGGGTCAAACCAGAGCACAGATCCAATTCCCTAGATCAAGAGCCCATCACCAGTCAAGGAACCTCCCTTGAAGGGATAATTAAATAAAGCGCTAAACCAACAAGGGTCATACAGCCTGAGGTCGTATAGATCCTGCAAATGAGGTATTCATCTTTGATCTAATATTATTATTAATATTATAATCAAAAGAAGCGCTAAACCACAGGGGTTATACAGCGTTCTTTGATCTAAGGAAATTATTATAATCAAATATTATTATTATTATTATAATCAAATAGAAGCGCTAATGATCTAAGGATAAATAACTCAATTTCCTTGTATGTATTAAGAGCCCTCACTGGTATCAAGGAATCTACCTTGAAGATTATATTCATAGGGTAGCATTAAAGCCATCATATTTATCTAGCACCTTGGGAAGAGGAGGCAGTCAGGCTTGATTAAAGGAAGAGAAGGGTAGCTCCAATTCCTCAGACCAAGAGCCCTTCACCAGCACCACCCACTAAGGGAAGCGCCAAACCCACAGGGGTAATGCAGAATGGCAACCTGGCCTGCGTTTTGTATATTAACAATACGCATCCACCCCTCATGCCATGGAAGACGGTAGTTTGGCCAACAGAAGTCAAAGTTCTTTACTAAACACAATGGTCTGTATACTTTAGCAAAAAAAAAAACAGATTTCCTATGTTGGGTTTGTTGGCTTGAGGGAAAAGAAATTTGTCCAGTTGTTTCCTAAATACTTCCTGTAGAGATACCTTAAAGATGCTTTCAAGTTTAATGTCCCCATGGCCCAGTCCTAGACCAGGCCTTCATGAGGATCAAGAACTAATCAACTACACTGGTACTGCTGGCCACAGTGCAACATACAAACTACAGCCCAGCTTGTCAGGAACTGATTTAAGGAACTTGTCCAGTTCCCTCTTGAATTCAGCTAAATGGAGAGAGGGATTATTATTATTATAATAATCAAAGAAGCGCTAAACCAGGGGAGAGTTGGAATATTTAGATTTGATTCAAGGAAATGGACAAGAAGTTTAATTTCTCTGATCAAACGCTCCTCTGCTGCAATTTGGGATTATTATTATTATAATAAAAAAAGAAGCGCTAAACCACAGGTGTTGCAATTTGGGAACCCTCCTTGTTAATATTAATTATTATTATAATCAAATAGAAGCGCTAAACCACAGGGGTTATACACCGTGTTAATATTAATATTATAATCAAAAGAAGCGCTAAACAAAACCCTCCTTGTAAAGGATGGAATGTACAATTTTTTTTTTTTTTACATTTCAATACTACAAAGATAATCCTGCATTTACTGAACTAGTTTATAGTTTAAAATGCCTTTAATTTCATTTAGATATTTAAACAATTTTAGAGTTTAGGAATTTATTTGTATATACATTTCTAGGCCCTTTTATACAGTGCACATCATACATTACCCCTCTGCATCACACAATGGAAAAGGTGCAGTACCCACATCCCTTTCATTACCCTATACCATCTGGGGACCTCTGCAGTACTTCTATTTTACAAGGCCTCACAGATAGTCCTGGGAAGGCAGTATTTTGACCTGCATTTTTTTTTTTTACCTTGGAGCAAATATGAATGCTACATCGATATGTGGAATATGAGACCTGGGTAATACAAAAACCACTCCATGTCTACATTAAAAATGATGACAATGCTTAGAACAAAGCCTGTCATGTCACTGACTATAAAATAAGTTTTCTTTACAAGTTGGGCATACATCACAGTAGTAAGTTGTGTGTTTTATGTATTTCTTGTCACCTAAAAAGTATCTGCCAGATATATAAGCCTGGCAATATGTACTTATAATATTACCCCTATGTTGAATATTTCACTTCAAGGCTATACAGGTCAAAGTGGGATGTGATGCCGAGATACAACAGCGCACAATCTAATGCACTACTTACAAACTGCACTTGAGTGTTGAAAACTTGTGAACTCATATATATATTTATATATATATATATATATAATATATACTTCTTTGCATCACTATCAAAGTGTAAAAAACACGCCATTTTCCAATTAACTAATAACTATTTACTCAAGGAGTCTTACAAAATTTTAGCTGGAGGTACAATAAGACCTGGGTACACGTTTCTTCATCCTGCAGCCCAACTTAGCTTCTGTTGTGATTTATGTAGCAACCCATGAGTTGCAGTTGTATATTTTATACATTATTTCGTTTATATGCTTATGATGCAATACTAAGCAATCCATACTCTTACATAAGTCACAACCGAGCATTAGCCGAGCTTAAGATGCAAATAACAGCATTTATCTTCCCAACCCTCACTCTATATGCCCAGGAAAATAGAAACTATTTTCTTTGTGTTTTTCTGAAAGATGTATGATAAAATACCAGTTCCATTATACCTATCCACTGGTAATTACTTACACATAATTCACTCATAGGCATATTAAGAAGGATACGCACATTTGTTTGTGTCAAGTAAATATACGAAACTAGCAGTAAACTGTTATTTTGATTACGAACTGTCAAAATAGAAAAGCTTTCACGCTCAATTTTATGATAGATCTATAATACAGTATACAGCTATTTAACTTTAAGCCAGTTTTTCGTCCATTCCCAAAGGTTCCCACTAAAAATATATAAAATTTCAAACAATGTGGATGGCATTTTTTCCCCCCTCGATACAATAAGATACAAAACCATTACTATCTTGCTCGTATCTTTACCTGTCACAGTTACACCAGTCCTACAACTGCACACTAAGTACACATGAATTAGAAGATGTGCATCCTAAAACGAATACAAATCTCTGTTCTGGCATAAGAAATCTATTGCAGAAGCAAACACATAACCAGCATACAATCTGTCTAAAAGTGAGAAAGAAGAGGGGGAAAAATAATATAGATGAAGAAAGTTACAACTGTCTGCCTCCAATCTCTTCACAGGTTTAGTGGCTTTATCAGGTAAGGCCCCCTCCTCAATTCTTTTCAAGTGTCAATTCTTTGATGTACACAAAGTGGTGCTAATATGTACTTAGTTGAATGGAAGGGGGGAGCCCAATTACAATTATTATGGAAGCACACTTGAACACTAAGGTAACACTTCATTGTGATAAAGCATTACATATTCTTACTGTGCACTAGATAATTCCTAATTAAAAAGAAATTAGAATGCGTCTGATAGCAGTATGCCTTATAAACCAAAGGCAATCAAAATATATTACGTCATTGTTAATGTCATTCAAGCATACTCAAACCAAACACACTTAACATGAGTATCTTCTCTGGGCTTTTATGATTTATAGATCAGTTGATTACACATCTCTCAATTCATTCTTTCAACTTTCTAGCACATATGCATATACCATTTTGAACTCTAAACTATATGAAAAAAACTAAAACACACATATGGCACATTGAGCAACAGTAACATCGCTACTTCTATATAGGAAGATTCCATACAAAACACGGGAGGAATTTTTACAGCTGTGTGATAGGGACAACAAGGAGGGGGTATTGAGGTATGGTGTGTCACAGGGACAAAGGGAAGGGAACAGTGTGACAGGGAAAACAGAGTCAGGCATTAATATATTTATTACAAGACCTATGAAAATATCATACTGAGGCCGTCACACGGTCCATGAAGTCATTACAGGAAACCAGCAAAGGTTATTTTGATGTTGGACTCCATATCACAGGAGCCACAAGGAATATTGAGGTTGTATAACAAGGACTATACGAAGGACACATGAATACAGTGTCACAAGGAACGCATTTAAAGTTGTGTCAACTTATACTGCTCATCCCTAGGTTCATAGGATGGAGATACATAGGTGGAGTCACAAAGAACACAGTGCCGAGTTTTATACTGTAAGGGAAAGGTTAACGATATATTCAAATTTAAGTCATTGAGTGATACAGCAAGAAAATGTAGGAAAAAATATAGCACTGAAGGGTGTTGGTGCTAGCATGGGCAGAAAAGAATCTTTATATTGAATTATGGAAGGAAAAATTTTGTGGCCATGTACTGCAGGGAATGATGGGATCACAATGGATTCAGACACTGTGGTCGGACATGCTACCTATGAATGCAAAAATAAAGGCACTATCTAAATCCATCTTCACAAAGCTGCACAAATATCATACCAATACTACATTCTGCAGGAAAATAATTTTACTGCAATGGGAAATGATGCCATTGGTGTATTTTCTTGGCCCCTCCCAGGGTGTAAGCAGTAACACTAGGCTTATTTTGGTTTTAATCACAGTTATCTGTAGTGTTCCAATTCAGTATAAAATCTTAACAAAATTGAGACAACAAATATCCTTATATGTCACAAATACATTATAAATGCAACTAAACTTCACATGCAAAAAAATACAACAGATCTTCAAAACAGAACACAGGAAGTGATCAGAAACAACTACAATTACTGCATATTGGTTTTGTCATCATTATTGTAATATATAAAAATCTTAACAGCTTAAACTCTAATTACGAACTGTACTCAATCATAACACTGCAAATTGACCCTCATTAGCTGTATCTAGGCTAGTTTTCCTGCATTCAACACATATTTACAAAGCCCTCACACATCCCAAACAGCATTTATGTACATCACTGGTACTAATGGAAACACGCACAGTCTTCTAGCTGGAGAACAACCATTCTTGTGCTTCAAAGGTTATGGTTTTGTGCCAATTTCTGGTTATCTCTATAGCAAGTGTGTACTAACAATGAAAACAAGCATTTATCCACAGTAGTTTCCCTGTGCAATGTATATTAACAATACTGACCTACAAAATAATTTTCATCTTGTGCAGGAAATGTTTTGACAACTACCTGGTGTTGCCATTCCATAAAATTGATGTGATACACATCACGCTTATGTAAAAAATGAGGATAATTGTAAAGATGGAGCAGGATCAAATCAGGCCACTTAACATTTTTCAATACAGGAGTTTTGTTCCATATCACCCTCCATTACACTTAATGCACTTTTGATAAAAAGCCACTTTGGGTCTACTTTTCATGAATTGTACAGGTGTCCACAATCACTTTTTTAAAGTCCACATATAAGTCATAGTAAATAGAAATATAATCCAGTATAAGGCTATGTATTGATGTGGACAAATCACAGTACAGAAGGTGGGTATGTTTGTTTTTATTAACCTTAAATTGCCAATACTTCAAGTTTGGCCACAAGTACAGTGCACACTGACACTAATCCTGCTGTTCTAAATACTGGTTATAGATCAGAAGGCTGGTGGGTATCTGAGGTTGATTCTACGTAGACACTTTTGACATAGCTAAGCGGTTTTGGCGGTAGTTAGACTTCCGCCATGAGCGACTGGGATTCAATTGGAGCGGCCGAGTCATACAGAGTATCTGTATCTTGAGTTGGCTCTCCCTGTAGCTGGCACTGGTTATTTAATGTCCCTGCACCACAGTCACAGAAAAACCTGAAACAATGTTAAAATATACAATGAATGTATGTAGTATTCATTTATGATTTACACTAATTAAATAATTACCTTTTATTACAAAGATTCGCTCAGATCCTACAAAAAGAAGAAAAACATTCTAGGCTTTTTAACAAATTATAGGCAATACTCCTCGCCCAAACATACATATGCTTTCCACAAAATCCAATTGCTAAACGAAATGCAGTAACTACATCTGAAAATACTTTTCACTTACATTGTGTGGGTGGAGATGCAATTTGGTTAAAATCAAGACTAGGTTTAAACAAAAATACTCACCAACGACGATAGGCTTAAATGCATGTTGGAGCAAAATGTGGTAGTCTTCCCCTTAATCTTCTCACCCTTATATTCCTTATCACAGGTTTGATGGAGATTTCTTACAGAATTTCAATATTAAAGCCATTAGAATATAATGTAAGTGAATAATATATTGTATGGATATAACTTGTGGTCTGGCACTTGCCACCAAATCAAGACCAGTCACACACTGCTTTTGATTTTTTCCAACGGATTTACTGGACACTACACACCTTGGCTAGGCTTTCGTATTACAGTGGACCATCATAAATTTGTAATTGAATTCCTTGGATAATAATTGGAAATTTAGGTTTGGTCTTCAGAAAAATGTGAAATTTTAAATATTTGACCCTAAATTACATCACAATTTTTGCTTAACATTAGCAAAACAGCTATCTATGAATGAAGCACTCAATTTTTATATTAGATTAGTACAGTATGCCGAAAATGTAATGGAATTCTCTCCAGGTAGACTCCAGGAAGTTTGGTAAACACCAAGTAACAATGAGCAGATGCCAAGCAGAAATGGGAGATGCTCATTTCTCTAACACACATTTGATCACTCACTAAGCAGTATTTCTGTGCCATATCAAGCACCATCAAATATTAGGTAAGGCTAAGAGGCAAAATATTGGTGTTAATTAAAAAATGCTGATTCTGAGAGTTCTTGAAAAATAAACCCAATGGACCATCCCTCTTGATTATAGTGGAACGGTGAGCCCAGAAATCCAAGATTCTGGTTGGAGAGTTGATACAGTAGGCCCTCATTTAGCACTTTAGTTACGTTCCTGAAAACGTCGTGTTAGCTAAAATCGTGTTAGATAATTAAAATAACTTATGGGAAAAATAGGGTTACGTTCCTGAGAGTCCCCAAAAAGCCAAACGAGTTTTTTTTAGACCAACAGATCTTACAAATATAAAAGAGAATATGTAATTGTAGTTCATTATCGTGATGTATTATGTTGTTTTTACTGCTTAAGACTACAAATGTAACAGAAATAATAGTATTTACCTTAAATTGTGGGTGCTGATGTTTGTGGATGATTGTGAAGAGAGTGGATAGTTATGCTGTGGCCCTACTGGGCTGAGGTGGATAGTAGAGATTCTGGAACTGAAGTCAATGGTTGTACTGAGTATTTCTAACTTTAATAAAGTCATTCATTCAGTAAGTCAGTCAGTCAAGTCATTCAGTAAGTCAGTCAGTCAGTCAAGTCATTCAGTAAGTCAGTCAGTCAGTCAAGTCATTCAGTAAGTCAGTCAGTCAAGTCATTCAGTAAGTCAGTCAGTCAAGTCATTCAGTAAGTCATTCAGTCAAGTCATTCAGTAAGTCAGTCCAGTCAAGTCATTCAGTAAGTCAGTCCAGTCAAGTCATTCAGTAAGTCAGTCCAGTCAAGTCATTCAGTAAGTCAGTCCAGTCAAGTCATTCAGTAAGTCAGTCCAGTCAAGTCATTCAGTAAGTCAGTCCAGTCAAGTCATTCAGTAAGTCAGTCCAGTCAGTCAGTAAGTTAGTCACACAAACTTATGTTTACATCTTTTTATGTGTACAAAGTAACACTTTATTACAGCCACAGGTTATGTCTTGTCTAATATCTTTGTTTTCTTCGTTAATTCTAAGACTTAATAAATGCTTATACCTTTTCTTGCCACTTTGAGCAACACAAATATGCCTACTGGGTGACATGATTGCTTGGCAGATACAAGATATAGTAATTTAAAGATCAAAACACAATTCACTCTCTCTTATTCTTCACAAACAGCTGGCTCGACGCGTATGGAATACGAATGCTGGGATGGTGGGGTGTTGTGGGGGGGTAGCATGGGAAGGCGGGTGGTCTCCCCAGCTGTTCCACAACATTAGCACCGGCCGCTTGAGGGAATGGTTATTTGTTTTTTCTTCCTGCAAACTGTAAGTTTATTCAGGTATACACAGATACAGTTACAAAGATTATCATACATAGCAGCATATGTGTAGAGAACCTAGGATAACCCAAACTTTGGGTTATCCTAGGTTCTCTAGGATAACACTTTGGGTTATCCTAGGTTCTCTACACATATGCTGCTTTATGATAATCAATGTAACTATCTCTGTATACCTGAATAAACTACAGTTTAGGAAGGAAAAACAAATTCCCTTTTCCTCAAAGCATGAGGATTCTTAGAGCGGTAAATAACCATGGGCTTACACTTGAAATCACCTGATGCATTACCCAAAAGGAGCAAGGTGAAGCGATCCTTTGCTGTCTTGAAGCCTGGTGCACTTTTCTCTTGCTGACTGATATAAGTTCATGTTGGCATTTTCTTCCAGAAAACACTTGTCTCGTCAGCATTAAACACTTGTTGTGGCTCATAGCCACCCTCAGTAGGACCCCCACTGACTCAATGGTTTAACCTACCGCAGGCGACCGCGCGCTCAAAATTTTTCCCCTCCAGCGAATCGCGTAATATAAGGTTTACGTCGTGTTAGATAAAAATGTGCCGCAATTCTTCAATCGTGTAATACCCAAAACGCGAAACATAAAGTCGTGCTAAATGAGGGTCTACTGTATATACATACACAAAACTGAAGATAAATCACCCAACCAGAACAATCACATTACTATCTAGTCTCACCACTTCACTACAACCAAGAAAGGTGTTCTGAGAGTTTATTTCAAGGGCTCTGAGAATCTGCAGTTCCAATTTCCTAGAAGACAAGTGCCTCAAAATCACTGAAATCTTGTGTAGTGTACATTTTCTTGCCACCTTAATATGGGAAAGTAGATAGAAAGCATGAAAATACTTAATACTTCAGAGTCAACAACAACGATAACTGCTTTTTAACCCATTCAGGGTTGTGACCACTGCTCTTGTTCTCAGCTCGAAAAATTAAAAAAAAAAAAAAAAAAAAAAAAATATGAAATTATAATCTTTTTCCAAAGATTCCTTCCATTCTATTGAATGAGTACAAGAAACATCAGAAATTGGTAATTTGGCCAATTTCACACAAAATTAAAAAAATGTCAATTTAAAAATAGGGTCCAGAATAAACAATGTAGACATTCCTGGTATTAAAAAACATTGCTCTGTTCACTAGTTACATCCCTAGGCGTCTCTTATTTTACACTTGCTTTCCATTATGAATTTTTATTCACACAAAAAATAGAAGAGTTACTGTTGTGCAGACTACTGCATTATTGTAATAATTGTATAAATAATGTCAGTGCATTCCTAAATGCATATTAGACTGTCCAGTTGGATGAGTATTGGACGAGTGACATCATTTGTGTACTGTGTAATATCAGCAAAAATCGAACATTTCTGCTACATTGAGCTCAATTTCAAGCTACTTTTAATCCTGAAACCAATCAAAATTATCTCTAGATCTGTAATATATCTTCCATTCTATCAAATGATACCAAGAAACAGAGAATACAACCATAAAAAAACATAGGAAAAGACACAACAAAGTTGCCGTTTTAAACCAAAAACACAGTTGCAGTTTTTTCCCATTATGCACTGCTTGCTTCAGATTTTCTTATATGGTGCACACTTACCACACAGACCCATTCTCTGATCTCTAGGCCCAAATTTACCACTCGCATCTTATCTGAGTGAACTGAGCTCATGGCATAGGACTATGGGACTGAACCAAGCTTCAAAATTTATCTAAAATTAATACCAAATACAATAAACCCTAGATATAACGGACTAATAGGGGGATTACTAGTGTCTATCAAATCGGAAAGTTAAAAAAAAAAAAAAAAAAAAAAAACACTGTCGTACTCTGGACCCCTGGAAATTGAACATAATTCATTCCATAATGCTGTTCTAGTGCCGTTACTGAACGAATTTGTTCCCATAAGGACAAATGTAAATTAGATTAGTCCGTTTCAGACCCCAAAAAATACACTTACATAATAGTTCGAGTTGGGAGCTGTTCGATTTCCGGGGTCCACTGTATTGCACACAATTTACAGAAATCTTACAATAAACATTGAAAATAAATGAGTTAAAAGTACACTTTAACCAATAATTTTAAAAGTATGTTATGTCAAGGATTTACTGTAAAAGTAATACAATAATAATCATAAAAATAATATAGGTGGGGGACAACTTGATGATGATCGATGGTAAATGCGTTTCATTCTTTGGGTCCCTCTGCCTTGGCGGAAAACTGCTGTTAAAAATAACAACAACGATAAAATTATTATATTAGTATTATTATATTTTAATATGCATCTGGCATAAATTAAAAAAAAAAAAAAACAATTGCTGGAAGAGAATACTTGGTTAAATACATTTAGCATGGACAACTTTTCAGAAAGGACTAAATTTAATAAAACATAACAGGAAGGTTATATGGAATCATTAGAAAGACAACACTAGCTTATGTTTAGTGATGATAATGGGATAACTGTATAATTAATAAAGTTGTATACAAATAATTAAATTGGTAAACAACTAGTAGTTTTTAATATTGATGGTGATAACTATCAGGTAATTTACATTAATAATATATGAGCCTTCAAAAGAAACAGATGGAAAAAGGAGAGAGAGAAACAGTATGCCTAATGCTAGTACACAGAGCAATACCTTGTACATTATGGTTAATGCATGTCATAAAACTACTGTATTATGCAATACCGTACTGATCAAGGTATTATTATAACGTGTTGAACGGCAGTGCAGTGTGTCTGCGTCAAGCATCTCAATCTCCTCCTTACAGCCACTCAGTACACTAGCTATTAAAGTCTCCAAGACTACATATTTGTACAAATTTGTACTTGATTGTGTACCCCATAGTACAAGAAGTGCAGCAGCACTTGGAAGAGGAAAATGGAAGTACAAAAGAAGTTCACAGTAAAGGGGTTAGATGGTGTGTTCGTGTGTGTGTTTACATTCTGGGTGTCTCTCGTGGCAGCTTAATTAAGAAATTATTATACTCAATGAACAAGATATGTTGATGGTAATAATAATACTAATTATAATAATAATTAAGACAGTAAATCATTCAGTCAAGTCAGTGTGTCATTCAGTCAAGTCAGTGTGTCATTCAGTCAAGTCAGTGTGTCATTCAGTCAAGTCAGTGTGTCATTCAGTCAAGTCAGTGTGTCATTCAGTCAAGTCAGTGTGTCATTCAGTCAAGTCAGTGTGTCATTCAGTCAAGTCAGTGTCATTCAGTCAAGTCAGTAGTCATTCAGTCAAGTCAGTAAGTCATTCAGTCAAGTCAGTGTGTCATTCAGTCAAGTCAGTGTGTCATTCAGTCAAGTCAGTGTGTCATTCAGTCAAGTCAGTGTCATTCAGTCAAGTCAGTGTGTCATTCAGTCAAGTCAGTGTGTCATTCAGTCAAGTCAGTGTGTCATTCAGTCAAGTCAGTGTGTCATTCAGTCAAGTCAGTGTGTCATTCAGTCAAGTCAGTGTGTCATTCAGTCAAGTCAGTGTGTCATTCAGTCAAGTCAGTGTGTCATTCAGTCAAGTCAGTGTGTCATTCAGTCAAGTCAGTGTGTCATTCAGTCAAGTCAGTGTGTCATTCAGTCAAGTCAGTGTGTCATTCAGTCAAGTCAGTGTGTCATTCAGTCAAGTCAGTGTGTCATTCAGTCAAGTCAGTGTGTCATTCAGTCAAGTCAGTGTGTCATTCAGTCAAGTCAGTGTGTCATTCAGTCAAGTCAGTGTGTCATTCAGTCAAGTCAGTGTGTCATTCAGTCAAGTCAGTGTGTCATTCAGTCAAGTCAGTGTGTCATTCAGTCAAGTCAGTGTGTCATTCAGTCAAGTCAGTGTGTCATTCAGTCAAGTCAGTGTGTCATTCAGTCAAGTCAGTGTGTCATTCAGTCAAGTCAGTGTGTCATTCAGTCAAGTCAGTGTGTCATTCAGTCAAGTCAGTGTGTCATTCAGTCAAGTCAGTGTGTCATTCAGTCAAGTCAGTGTGTCATTCAGTCAAGTCAGTGTGTCATTCAGTCAAGTCAGTGTGTCATTCAGTCAAGTCAGTGTGTCATTCAGTCAAGTCAGTGTGTCATTCAGTCAAGTCAGTGTGTCATTCAGTCAAGTCAGTGTGTCATTCAGTCAAGTCAGTGTGTCATTCAGTCAAGTCAGTGTGTCATTCAGTCAAGTCAGTAAGTCATTCAGTCAAGTCAGTAAGTCATTCAGTCAAGTCAGTAAGTCATTCAGTCAAGTCAGTAAGTCATTCAGTCAAGTCAGTAAGTCATTCAGTCAAGTCAGTAAGTCATTCAGTCAAGTCAGTAAGTCATTCAGTCAAGTCAGTAAGTCATTCAGTCAAGTCAGTAAGTCATTCAGTCAAGTCAGTAAGTCATTCAGTCAAGTCAGTAAGTCATTCAGTCAAGTCAGTAAGTCATTCAGTCAAGTCAGTAAGTCATTCAGTCAAGTCAGTAAGTCATTCAGTCAAGTCAGTAAGTCATTCAGTCAAGTCAGTAAGTCATTCAGTCAAGTCAGTAAGTCATTCAGTCAAGTCAGTAAGTCATTCAGTCAAGTCAGTAAGTCATTCAGTCAAGTCAGTAAGTCATTCAGTCAAGTCAGTAAGTCATTCAGTCAAGTCAGTAAGTCATTCAGTCAAGTCAGTAAGTCATTCAGTCAAGTCATCGTCAAGTCAGTATCAGTCAAGTCAGTAAGTCATTCAGTCAAGTCAGTAAGTCATTCAGTCAAGTCAGTAAGTCATTCAGTCAAGTCAGTAAGTCATTCAGTCAAGTCAGTAAGTCATTCAGTCAAGTCAGTAAGTCATTCAGTCAAGTCAGTAAGTCATTCAGTCAGGCAGACAGATAGACAGACAGATAAAGAAGCCCAAATTAATAAAAACTGACATATATGGAGAGGTAACGGAGGGTGTGTGGGGCTGGGGGCTATACAGAGAGAGGGAGAAGATGGGGAGAGGGAGGGGTGGTGACACTTTTGAAGTGTCAGTAAGGGGTCATTCCTCGATTAGCGACGAAATCGTTTACAGATGGGGTCTTAGGCCCCTATCTCCATTGTTAAGTGAGGAGAGGCTGTACCATATTTTGTGGCATTGAAGACGCTATTTTTTTTTACCAAAATACGTCTCAAAAATTTATCGTGCGTCTTGGAAGCCAAAGGTTACATAAAAACATAAGAACAACTGCAGCAGGCCTACTGGCCCATGCTAGGCTGAGTCGAGTCACACCTGCATTGCTCAGAGGCCTCAACCTAAGTATAGAGAAGTTTTCTGATACTAAACAGTAATCTAAGCTCCTGTAAGTGACCCAATAATGAATCATGTAAACTGTCTTGTATAAAAAATCATCGATGAGAAGGGATACAGGCCCGAGCAGGTGTGGAATATGAATGAAACAGCCTTGTATTGGAAGAAGATGCCTGCCAGGACCTTCATCGCCAAGGAGAAGAGTGCGCCAGGGTTCAAGGCTGCATTAACCTAGTCCTCAGGACGAGGTTGACAAAGCCGTGAGGAAGACTGTGGAGTTAGCAAGGCTAGTTGGTGGTGAAGGGTTCGAGGACATGCAGAAGGGAGAGGTGAGAGAACTGGTTGAAGAACATGGACTGGGCCTAAATGATTAATAATTGTTGGAGATTGTGCTTTCAGAGAGTGAGAATGAAGAAGAGGAGAGTGTTGCTGAGGCCAATCAACCTCAAGCCCTCACCCTTGAAAAACTAGGGCAAGCGATGAGAATGACAACACAGCTCAAACAATTTTTTTATGACAGACCCATCGATGTTGACGGCTCTGAAGGTGATGAGCGACATTGATAGGAGCATAATTCCCTACAAAACTCAGTTTGTAGATATGAAGAGGAAACGGTCTCAGTTGCCAATCACAATGTTCTTCACAAGGAAGCCTGCCACTACCCCTGCCGCTACCGCCTCACCTGAACCTCAACCCATGGCAGAATCTGACTCCGTTGCCAACTCGACTCTAGCGATGTCGGCAGTGACACTGGCAGTGAAGAGTTAGAATCTACACACGACTCATGCCATGCAGTTACACTCCATATAATCACCTCCATTCAACTGTCATCAGTAACTGCATGGCTAACTATCATCACCATCATCATTGTCATTATCATCACAAGTCGTCAGAGTTCGTCTGCCTAACCTTAAAAGTGGTGAGTGTTTTGTTTATTTGTTATTAACCATAACATGTATATACAATATTTTATGATGTTTTCATGTGTTTAATGATTGTTCATGGTTCAACAGGTTAAGGAAGCAGTATTGTTAGGCTAAGTAAATGCTATTATATTTCCCTACAATATATTATTCTCAGCTGTCGTATCTGAGCGCCTCTGCAAAGACAGTGATTATGTATGAGTGAGGTGAAAGTGTTGAAAGATAATGAAAGTATTTTCTTTTTGGGGATTTTCTTTCTTTTTGGGTCACCCTGCCTCGGTGGGAGACGGCCGACTTGTTGTTGAAAAAAAAAAAATTTAGCACAACAAAACATTTGTGAACGCTACAGTACAGTATGTATTATTATATTTCCCTACATCATATTTTCGCACTGAACATTCGCAAATTTTCAAGAATTGCAAGGTTCTTGATCCCCTAACCCTCACGAATGTGGAGGGCCTCCTGTACATGGTAGTTATATACAAAAGCCCCATTTACACACCATAGGTTTATTTGGTCATGTTGCAGTACAAATGTACTCTTATTAAATAGTAAAATTAATAAACTTAAAAACATAACAAAATATTTTTAAAATGCATGAAAAAATCACAAATCAACATGCAGTCCTAGCCGTAACCACATCCACTTGCACGCATCGAGACAGTGAGAAGAGAGCGTGGCCAGTTATGTCCAGTCCACTTATTGTATGTGACTCGTGATAGTGTCCTGCAAATGTTCAGTTGCTGCTAAACTAAGTGACAATGAAAAACAAAATACTGTCAAGCACAAGAAAGCTGAAGAACAACTCAGTATACAAAGACAAACAGTGGAAATCAAAGACCCCAATGGAAACAAGTCACTTGACTAGCTTTTTTTTTTAACACGTCAGCCGTCTCCCACCAAGCCAGGGTGACAAAAAAAAAACTTTCACCATCATTCACACATAATCACTGTCTTTGCAGAGGCACGCATATACGACAGTTTAGATGCCACTCCCAAACCCCTCCTTTCAAGTACGTACAGTGGACCCCCCGAGTAACGTAAAAACTTCATTCAAGAAGCCTGCTCAAGTGCCATTACCGAACGAATTTACTCCCTTAAGGAATAATGTCACGTAGGTTAGTCTGTTTCAGACCCCCAAAAATACACTTCCACAAGCACTTACAATATTATACAGTGGTCCCTCGATTTTCATGCATCTCCAAACCCGAACATTTATGTAAGTGTATTTTCGTAAGTGCTATTGCAAGTGTATTTTTGGGGGTCTGAAATAGACTAACCTACATGACATTATTTCTTAAGGAAGTAAATTTGTTCGATAATGGCACTTGAGTAGCATTCTGGAATGAATTTTCGGCGAAAACCGAGGGACCAATGTACTTGCATAATTGTACAATTTCCGGGGTGTTCGTTACTCGGGGTCCACTGTACAGGCATTGTATTTCCCAAGCCTGGCTAACCAGTTTCCCTGAATCCCTTCACAAATTATTACCCTACTCATAATCCAACAGCTAGTCAAGTCCCAAAAACCATTCACTCCTATCTAACATGCTCAAACATGCCTGCTGCATGTCCAAGCCCCTTGCACACGAAACCTCTTTTACCCCTTCCCTCCATCCTTGTCTCTAGGACAACCCCTACCCCCTCCACTACAGATTTATACACCCTCCAAGTCATCCTGTTTTGCGCCATCCTCTGTAAATGGCCAAACCACCTCAACAACCCTTCCTCAGGCCTCTTGAATAATACTTTTAGTAACTCCACACCTCCTAATTTCAACATTATGAATTCTCTGCATAATATTTATACTACACATTGCCCTTAGACACATCTCTACTGCCTCCAGCTTCCTCCTTGCTGCAGAATTTACAACCCATGCTTCACACTCATATAAAGTGTTGGTACCACCATACTCTCATACATTCCCTTCTTTGCTTCCATGGATAACGTTCTTTGTCTCCAAAGATACCTCAATGCACCACCCATCCTTTTTCCTTCATCATTTCTATGGTTTACTTGTCCTTCATAAACCCATCTGCTGACAAGTCTACTCCCAAATATCTGAAACCATTCACTTCTTCCATACTCCTTCCCTCCAATGTGCTATAAATTTTTCTTTACCTAACTACTGTCCTGCCAAATGAGTGTAAGACAGAAACCTGTATTTTACACGATGATAGGAGTGCCGGTGTCACTTTTTTCTGTCTCATAAACACAGAAGATGACAGGTATATCTTGCTACTTTTACTTGCACTTGTGTCACACTACACACGTATGTACACATTTATGTACGTATACACACTCATCTGAGTTTTCTTTGATTTTTTCTTAATAGTTCTTGTTCTTATTAATTTTCCTTTCATATCCACGGGGAAGTGGAATAAGAATCTTTTCCCCATAAGCCATGCATGTTGTAAAAGTCAACTAAAATGGATTGGGATTTAGCAGATCTAGAATAATTGGCTGTATAATAGCGTATTTCTTAGTGCTGTTTCACGTAAATGTAGTGCGTTTTAGATGACTTGGCTGACTGACAAACCTGCCAATCAGCTGTGTCAGTGATAAATAACTGCAGAATGAACTATCAACATGTGTTTATATATGTAATGCTTCAGGCTTAACATAATTTTATTACCATTATTACCATGGATACCATTTCTTTTTTTCCAAAATTTAGCCAGTCAGACTTGGTGGTGAGGGAAGGAGGGGTCCGTCCTCAACATTGGAGCATAATGCAGTTAAATAAAATTTATATTATTAAATTTAAAAACTGTATTATATCCAATCCCATACTGTTCAAAACCTTACTATGCAAGGTATTACAATTTTTTTTTTTCTATAAGCAATACATATATGACCAAATTGAGTGGAGAACTGCCCCACAAACTGACTCGAAACAAGAAAGATGATCATTTTCAGGCCCCGCCCTCCCTACTTCCCGGATCTAGTCCCCCTAGGATTTCCTTCTCTTCCCAAAAATAAATATGGCATGACATGGAGGAGATTCAAGCAGAATCACAAGCTGTGCTAGATACTGTTAGGAAAAGTTCCAGAAATGTTTTGAGAAGTGATAGAGGTACTGGGATCAGTGTATATCCTCCCAAGGAGAGTACTTCGAGGGAGACAACTTTAAATAGGTGATTAGCTAAGCCTATATATATTTTTTTAGGGGACAGTCCAGGAGCTTTTTGATAGCACCTCATACTAACGTGGTAGTCTTCCAAGTTTGTTTTGTATGTACCAGTACTCAAATTTACTTCCATATATCAATGAGCAAGGTAGTGGGATTCAGGAATACTGGTTAGCCAGACTTGAGTCATGGAGATGGGAAGTACAATACCTGCACTCTGAAGGAGGGATGGGGATATTGCAGTTCAGAGGGTATATTGAATTGTTACGTTTGTACACTTATGAAAAGACAACTATTGAGTTCACAATGGTGAATAAGTTTCCTTTTCTAGGGTTATCTTACCTTGGAGAGAGACAGCAGGTGATAAAAAAAAAAAGATGACTGATCACAGCACAAAGAAATTTTGCATCAAGGTCAATGCTCTCACCATACTAGAGTAATATTTATACGATTATTACAAATGAAGTTATACACACCTGTCATGACGTATGAACTCAACTACATGTCCACTATGACAAGTTTTGATGCAGTTTACACATATAGCATTACGTTCAGTGGTATTACACGTTCGGCACCGGTAGAAGTCGTGCATGGGAAAACTGGTGTACGATGATATCTTGTAAAGACATTGGCCACTTGATACAGCCTTTTCCACTGCATCATGGTTATTAAAAATCTTATTGCCTGAAAAACAAAATTTGGACATAAAGAGAGGTCTAATAAATTCCATCAACATACATATGCTGAAAGTATTTACTGCAGCACTTTCTTATATTATTTGAGTACTGAATAAATGTATAAGTAAGAAATTCAGTAGTACTGTAGAAGTAAAAATGATAAAAATAGTGGATTTAGTCACAAGAATACTATTAACCCTATCAAGGTTGGAACACCTGATCTGAAACTTGCTCTCAGAGTTGGGGAATTTATGTACATATTATATGTATACATAGGGGTTTTTCTTTCTTTTTGGGTCACCTTGCCTTGGTGGGAAATGGCCGACGTGTTAAAAAAAAAACATGAAATGATAATCTTTTCCTGAAGGCAATGAAACCAAAAGTATGAAATTTGATGGAAACCTTATGGAATTATGCTTTTGCAGAGTTAGCAGTCTCAGCGATATTTACACATAGGTGATTCTGCTCACTTTGAGCCCTATTTTTGTCCAATTTCATTGTTCCAGTCGACCAAAACTCATAGCCATGTCACTAGTACCCCTGCTATTCTAATGACTGAGTACAAGAAACTGCCCATTTACTTGTTTCCACTACCCAATAATGTGATCAGAAATTGGTAATTCAGCCAATTTTACACAGAATTAAAAAATTGCTAATTTAAAAACAGAGTCCAGAATAAACAACAGACATTCCTGGCACTAAAAAAACATTTCCTATGTTCATTAGTTACGTCCTCAGGCCTCTCTTATATTACACTTGCTTTTCATTTTGAATTTTTATTCACACAAAAAATAGAAGATTTACTGTTACGCAGACTACTGCATTATTGTAGTAATTGGATAAATAATGTCAGCGTATTTGTGAACATGTATTAGATCGACTAGTTGGACGAGTATTGGACGAGTGACGTAATTTGTGTACTCTGGAATATTGACAAAAATTGGATGTTTCCACTACTTTAAGCTCAATTTCAAGCTACTTTCAGTCATGAAACCAATTCAAAATTAAAATCATCTCTACTTCTGAAATACATCTTCAATTCTATCAAACGAGACCAAAAAACTGAGAATACAACCTAAAAAAAACCATATGCAAAGTCACAGTTTTAAACCAAAAAAACACGGTCGCAGTTTTTTCTCATTATGTACTGTGTGCTGCAGGATTTTTTTTAACATGGTACACACTTTCCACACAGACCCATTCTCTCATATTTAGGCACAAATTTACCGCTCACAGCTTATCTGAGAGAGCTGTGCTCATGGAGTAGAACGGGACTGACCTGAGCTTCATAGCTGTAGTACAATGGGACCCACCCTAAAAGGGTTAATGTAGTATCCACAAGTTTTGTGTACACTCAACTGAGGACTGGGGCCATGTGGCATGATACTGAGATGAAGGTACAGGGAAGAAAGAGCAGCAGTGGCAAAACTGAGAGGAAAAAAATGTGTACATATACAGTAGTCTCTCATAGCATACATTGGTAGTGCATTTTTAAGAGAATATTATTTTTTTTTCAATAAATATGTGATTCTGATAATGTATGCACTGTAAAATTTAAAGAAAAGGTGGCTTGGGCAGAGATTTCTATGGCATGCTGAAAGCCAGCTGTTGACACTAGCTTAATATGGAGTATGCTACAGTGGACCTATTTCAGCTGTGGGCCATGTGCAAAATAAAATAGAAAAAATGCAAAGACTAACCTCTTTGGATAGGATTCACTCCTGATGCTAAACACAGTCCTCCAAAACGATTATTAAATATTTGGTTGTACTCTAAGGTAGCTGTGGCATTATTTGTTATTTCGATTCCTGCTGCCAACCCATCGTATATCTGGTTCCTTCTTAGACTAGGGTGGCTTTGAGTTGGATGACTTTGCGTAGATATTAAGACGCCAGCCTGTGCATTACGAAATATGTCGTTTTCTTCTAGCAAACCTGGAGACAAAAAGATGAACCTTTTACATTCAAAAAGATAATAAAAAAAAATATTAAAGCAATGAAAGTTTCATACCATACAGAAATATGATACATATCCTTAGCTTACCTTTTCCTCCATTAAATATACAAATTCCAGCTTCTCTTCCGTCATATATTTTGTTTCGTCGAAGAATAGGATTACTATCAGTCTTGATCCACACGCCAGCCATGGCATTGTCAAATATCTCATTTTGTTCAAGTACCCCCAATCCCCCATTATAAACTAAGACACCACCATTCTGCCCACCCCATATCTTATTTCGACGGATTATTGGATTGCTTCCAGTCCTGGAATGAAAAACATTAACTTTAGTTATAGAATGAAGAAAGATGTACAACATGTATTTAATCATACTGGTCTACAAATATCTAGACAAATCATGGAGAAATGCCTTCATTACTGGCTTGGCATGTGGTAAACACCTCGCACCCAAAAATGCATCGACTGAAATACTCGGCTCTTGCACCAAGTGTACAGCTATGCCTTTTTAAGGACCTAGGAAAAAAAAAAAAAGGAAAATTCCATATATATCAGGAATATACTAGCTATTTGTAACTGGCTGAAGATAGGCAAGGAAGAAGAGATCAAAACATTCATGCATACCTATTCTGGTATACTGTACTAGACTCCAAACTTTTTTCTGATGAAAAAACTAATTACTCTCACCCTCCCTCTCCCAGATTGCCAAGATTTCCTACCTCTAATTTATGTTCAATAAGTAATGCAAGTTTTTTTTTTTTTTTTTTTCAACAAGTCGGCCGTCTCCCACCGAGGCAGGGTGACCCAAAAAGAAAGAAAATCCCCAAAAAGAAAATACTTTCATCATCATTCAACACTTTCACCACACTCATACATAATCACTGTCTTTGCAGAGGAGCTCAGATACGACAGCTGAGAAAAGTCCCTCCCAACTGTCACTATCTCAGACCCCTCCTTTAAAGTGCAGGCATTGTACTTCCCATTTCCAGGACTCAAGTCCAACTAAATCAATTAACTGGTTTCCCTGAATCCCTTCACAAAATGTTACCCTGCTCACACTCCAACAGATCGTCATGTCCCAAAACCATTCGTCTCCATTCACTCCTATCTAACACGCTCACACATGCTTGCTGGAAGTCCAAGCCCTCGCCCACAAAACCTCCTTTACCCCTTCCCTCCAACCTTTTCTAGGACGACCCCTACCCCGCCTTCCTTCCCCTACAGATTTATACGCTCTCCAAGTCATTCTACTTTGATCCATTCTCTCTAAATGACCAAACCACCTCAACAACCCTCTTCAGCCCTCTGACAAATACTTTTAGTAACTCCACACCTTCTCCTAATTTCCACATTCCGAATTTTCTGCATAATATTTACACCACACATTGCCCTTAGACAGGACATCTCCACTGCCTCCAGCCTCCTCCTCGCTGCAGCATTTGCAACCCATGCTTCACACCCATATAAGAGTGTTGGTACCACTATACTTTCGTACATTCCCTTCTTTGCCTCCATGGATAACGTTTTTGTCTCCACAGATACCTCAATGCACCACTCACCTTTTTCCTTCATCAATTCTATGGTTAACCTCATCCTTCATAAACCCATCCGCTGACACGTCAACTCCCAAATATCTGAAAACATTTACTTCTTCCATAATCCCTCTCTCCAATGTGATATCCAATTTTTCTTTATTTAAATCGCTTTGATACCCTCATCACCTTACTCTTATCTATGTTCACTTTTAACTTTCTACCTTTACACACTCTCCCAAACTCGTCCACTAACCTTTGCAACTTTTCTTTAGAATCTCCCATAAGCACAGTATCATCAGCAAAAAGTAACTGTGTCAACTCCCATTTTGCATTTAATTCTCCATAATTTAATCCCACCCTCTCCCCAACACCCTAGCATTTACTTCTTTACAACCCCATCTATAAATATATTAAACAACCATGGTGACATTACACATCCCTGTCTAAGACCTACTTTTACCGGAAGTAATCTCCTCTCTCCTACACACCCTAACCTGAGCCTCACTATCCTCATAAAAACTCTTTACAGCCTTCAGTAACTTACTACCTATTCCATACACTTGCAACATTTGCCACATTGCTCCCCTATCCACTCTATCATATGCCTTTTCTAAATCCATAAATGCAATAAAAACTTCTCTACCTTTATCTAAATACTGTTCACATATATGCTTCACTGTAAACACTTGATCTACACATCCCCTACCCACTCTAAAGCCTCCTTGCTCATCTGCAATCCTACTCTCTGTCTTACCTCTAATTCTTTCAATAATAACCCTGCCATACACTTTACCTGGTATACTCAGTAAACTTATTCCCCTATAATTTTTACACTCTCTTTTATCCCCTTCCCTTTATATAAAGGAACTATACATGCTCTCTGCCAATCCCTAGGTACCTTCCCTCTTTCATACATTTATTAAACAAAAATACCAACCACTCCAGCACTATATCCCCCTGCTTTTAACATTTCTGTCATGATTCCGTCAATTCCAGCTGCTTTACCCCTTTCATTCTACGTAATGCCTCACGCACCTCCCCCACACTCATCCTGCTCTTCTTCACTCCTAAACGATGTTGTACCTCCCTGGCCAGTACATGAAATTACCGCCTCCCTTTTTCATCGACATTTAAAAGTTCCTCAAAATATTCCCGCCATCTACCCAATACCTCCAGCTCCCCATCTACTAACTCCCTACTCTGTTTTTAACTGACAAATCCATTCGTTCCCTAGGCTTTCTTACCTTGTTTATCTCACTCCAAAATTTTTCTTGTTTTCAGCAAAATTTCTTGACAGAGCCTCTCCCATTCTTTCATCCGCTCTTCTTTGACTTACCACTCTCTTCACCTTTCTTTACTCTCCATATACTCTGCTCTTCTATTAACACTTCTGTTTTGTAAAAAACCCCTCATAAGCTACCTTTTTCTTTTATCACACCCTTTACTTCTTCATTCCACCACTCACTCCTCTTTCCTCCTGCACCCACCCTCCTATAGCCACAAACTTCTGCCCCACATTCTAATACTGCATTTTTAAAACTATCCCAACTCTCTTCAACCCCCCCACTACTCCTACTTGCACTAGCCCACCTTTCTGCCAATAGTTGCTTATATCTCACCCTAACTTCCTCCTCCCTTAGTTTATACACTTTTACCTCTCTCTTACTTGCTGTTGCCATTTTCTTTTTGTCCCATCTACCTTTTACTCTAACTGTAGCTACAACCAAATAATGATCTGATATATCTGTTGCCCCTCTATAAACATGTACATCCTGAAGCCTACTCATCAACCTTTTATCCACCAATACATAATCCAACAAACTACTTTCCTTACGTGCTATATCATACCTTGTATATTTATTTATCCTCTTTTTCATAAAATATGTATTACTTATTACCAAACCTCTTTCTACACATAGCTCAATTAATAGTTCCCCATTTACATTTACCCCTGGCACCCCAAATTTACCTACTACTCCTCCACAACATTTTTACCCACTTTAGCATTAAGATCCCCAACCACAATTACTCTCTCACTTGGTTCAAAACTCCCACACACTCACTCAACATTTCCCAAAATCTCTCTCTCCTCTACACTTCTCTCTTCTCCAGGTGCATAAACACTTACTATAACCCACTTTTCACATCCAACCTTATTTTACTCCACATAATCCTTGAATTTATACATTTATATTCCTTCTTTACCTGCCATAACTGATTATTCAACATTATTGCCACTCCTTTAGCTCTAACTCTATTTGAAACCCTGATCTAATCCCATTTATTTCTCCCCACTGAAACTCTCCTACCCCTTCAGCTTTGTCTCACTTAAAGCCAGGACATCCAGCTTCTTTTCATTCATAACATCTACAATCATCTCTTTCTTATCATTCGCACAACATCCACGCACATTCAAACATCCCACTTTGACGGTTTCTTCTTCTTCTTTTTAGTAAGCTATACAGGAAAAGGGGTTACTAGCCCATTGTTCCCGGCATTTTAGTTGACTTTTACAACACGCATGGCTTACGGAGGAAAGATTCTTATTCCACTTCCCCATGGATATGAAAGGGAAAAGCAATAAGAACAAGAACTATTAAGATAAAATCAAAGAAAACTCAGATGAGTGTGTATACATAAACGTGTACATGTTTGCGTAGTGTGACCTAAGTGTAAGTAGAAGTAGCAAGACGTACCTGAAATCTTGCATGTTTATGAGACAGAAAAAGACACCAGCAATCCTACCATCATAAAACAGTTTCAGGTTTCTGTTTCACAGTCACCTGGCAGGATGGTAGTACCTCCCTGGGTGGTTGCTGTCTACCAACCTACTACCTATAAAATGCAATATAATGCAAGTGTAATATTATATTAATTAAAATACCACTGAATGAAATATTGTTCCTCCTCCAGTGTAGGCACAGCCCTTCCCACCTCCAGTACTCAAGTGCAGCTAACCAATTTCCCTGAATCCCTAAATAAAAGTTTCACTACTCACACTCCAACAGCACATTCATTAAAAAGCACTTGTCTCTATTCACTCTCAACGAACACGCTAACACAAGCCTCGAGGATGCTCCAAAACACAAAACTCAATGCTTCTTTTACCTCCTCCCTCCAACTGCTCTTGGAATAACCCCTCCCCCACTTCTAATGTACTGAACTTTTCTTGCATTTATGTATTTTGGTATTTTGTTCCTTCCACTATCAGTTTAAGTTAACAAGAAAGCCCTCCTTTCCCACCTCTTCAATCTTTTCTTAAAGCTAATAACTGCCAGTTAGTTAACTTTTATGGTAAACCAGTGTGCATTAAATAAACTGCAATTCACTAGGAAACTGGAAAAATACTAAGTGATGGAGTGATGGAGTGAATGATGATGAAAGTTTTTCTTTTTCGGGCCACCCTGCCTTGGTGGGAATCGGCCGATGTGTTAATAAAAAAAAAAATAGATTTTATAAATTACTGATAACTTACCTAATTTGTACACCTGAGTATAAGTGGTTGAAGATATCATTATCTTCTAGCACTCCATGGCCATTGTCATAAAAGTAAACGCCCACCTGCTTTCCAGAATGTATACGGTTCCTTCTTAATGTTGGCGTGCTTCCTGCAGAGAAAACCAAAGTAAAATAAAGTTTATTAGAAGTTTTCATTGGGTGTAACCACTACAATTTTGACTAATATCTAACACAAGCTAGCCAAAATCTTTGAAACATTTTTTTTTGACCACATCAGACATGTAACATAGGGCAACGCTAAAAAAAGATATATAGTAGACTGTCGATTAACACGGTAATTACGTACCTGAAAAATTCAGTACAAGACAAAATCATGTTAAACAAACTGAAGAACTTATGGTAAAAATAGTGTTACCTTGGACCCCAAAAATGGCAAACTTTTTTTTTTAAGTCTCCAAATCGTAAAAAATAAAAATGATTGTTGTGTTTAATGCATTGCTCAAGGCTACAAATATTACACAAATAATGTTTCCTGGTATATGGCAATGATTCTGAACAGAGTGGAAAGGGATGCTGTGGCCCTACTGGGCTGAGGTGGAAGGTTGTGGATGGTTGAGGCTTTGGCACTAAAGTCGATGGTTGTACTAGAGTAGTCAGAAATTCCGTACAATGTGTGCAAAAATATGACAGGCCATCATCTGCTATCAGCTATCACTTGCACATATCAGTAAAAAAAAATACCATATTTTACCAGCTAAGACACGATCTTTTACTAAATAAATGTATCCAGAGTAATACCCACCATAATATAAATGCAAGCTATCCATGAAAACATGAAAAAAAAATGATAATAGCAAGAGAAAAGCTTTTCAAAGCTATCGGTATGTGTTGCTGTTATTGTTGGGTTGAGGGCTGTGATGGCCCCAGGGCTGCTGTATCTCCCACTGCTGTGAAATTAACTACCAGAATGTTTTTGCAAATATTAACTATTTATTACAAATTAATAAATATATTACAATAAAGGAATATAATTAAATTATATTGCTGTTGGAGTGTGAGCAAAGTAACATTTATGAAGGGATTCAGGGAAACCGGCAGGCCGGACTTGAGTCCTGGAGATGGGAAGTACAGTGTCTGCACTCTGAAGGAGGGGTGTTAATGTTGCAGTTTTATAACTGTGGTGTAAAGCACCCCTCTGGCAAGACAGTGATGGAGTGAATGATGATGGAAGTTTTTCTTTTTCGGGCCACCCTGCCTTGGTGGGAACTCCCACTTTGTATTTGATTCTTTATCTTTAACCCCACACCTCTTGCCAAGACCCTCGCATTCACTTCTCTTACAACCCCATCTATAAATATATTGAACAACCACAGTGACATCACACATCCTTGTCTAAGGCCCACTTTTACTGGGAAATAGTCCCCCTACCTCCTACACACTCTAACCTGAGCCTCACTATCCTCATAAAAACTCTTCACTGCTTTCAGTAACCTACCTCCTATTCCATACACCTGCCACATTGCCCCCCTATCCACCCTATCATATGCCTTTTCCAAATCCATAAATGCCACAAAAACCTCGTTACCCTTATCCAAATACTGTTCACCTATATGTTTCACTGTAAACTATTAATTTCCTCTTTTTACACAACTTTCCTAAATTCTGCAGTAACTTTTGCAACTTCTACCATAAGAACTAGCAAAGATTAACTAACAGCACCCAGTTCATATCAGTCATTATCCTTTAATCCCACACTTCAACACTTTAGCTTTCACTTCTTTTGCAACTCACTGTTAAATATATTAAACAACAATGGTGACATTACATATCCCAGTCTAAGGCATTATGAGAGGTTTTACTGTATTCTATATTAAAATAAGTTCCCCAGTTATTTGTCCTTGAGTATCTACAGTAATACAGAAATGCTATTTAAAACTACAAAGATTTATAAATCAGTTTCTACATATATTTCCATAACCATTACCTGTGGTAATCCAGACTCCAGCAAGTGTGTTGGCATATACTTCGTTACATTCTATAAGTCCTTGACCCTTTTCATGTACGTATATACCTCCATGCTGACCATCGTGAATCTTATTGTGCCGCACTATGGGATCACTGTTGGTGCGGATCTGGATACCAGCTAATGCATTACCTATGCAAATTTTCAGAAATTATTTTTATGAAACTTCATTGCATATCTGCATATCTACAACATACATGGCTACTACAGAAGGATTCTAACCAATTTTTTCCAGGGATCTGAGAAAAATTAGAAAATTGAGAAACAGGATATTAAGAGTATAATAAATTTAAGCAGACAGTAACAAGATTTACCTGTTAATGTTCATGAGAGTACAGAAAAAAAAATTTTGTTCATTCAAAATTGATACAGGCTTTTGTATTATCACTAACAGAACAGCTGCATAAATGTTCTTATTGTGATTTAAAACTCTAGTTATCTTACACTACATACACAAATAACTTACCATATATATTGTTGTGTTCTATAAGTCCTCTGCCATCTCCAAATATATAAACACCACCTTGAAGACCATTGTAAATTTCATTTCGTCTAATAGTTGGATTGCTGTTTGAAGTTATCCACACTCCAGCATATTTGTTGGAGTGAATTTTATTTTCTATGAACTGACCCATTCCATGCTCATGTACATATATACCTCCTGTTTGGCCATTGTGTATTTCACACCGTACAACAGTTGGGTTAGCCTGAGCCTTGACTTCAAAGCCAGCAATACGATTATTATGGATGTCATTTGCCTCAAAGTAGCCCTGTAAAATAAATTGTGCGAATAAAGTATAATTTATTAAAAAAATAAAAAAGAAAAGAAAAAAAAGCAGCCTTTTGTCAGTAAGGTATAAAATTCCAAAGGAACAGCGTATACTTAATTATACATTCCCAGTGTACACATTTTTTTTTTAAATAAAATATTTAATAACATTGAGGCAAGCACTGACTCTTGAGGGGCTTCCCATTAATGACAGCATAATACGAAGACAATTTTCCTCCTCTATCACTGCTTCCATTTTCTTTGCAGTTTCACCGACTGAAATAATCCATGGTTTCGTGCATACATTTTGTAATTTCCAAAATAATTTCTCAAGAGGGAAGTTTTCTAATGTCCAAGTACATGCGATTTCCCCATTCATTTTGTGCATAATCTTCAACCATTTTAACTCAAAGTGTATAATGTACATGATGTCTTAAGTCTAAAGCTAATCCAGAGTGGGATAAAATATTCTATGGATTCCTTCAAAAACCATTGTGATCCTTCAACTTCTAACTACTGAATGTATATTAATTTCTTAAAAAAATTCATATCAGGTTATTTTAATGCATCTTTTACAAGACACTTACTACAGTGGAACCTCTGCTTACGAGTATAATCCGTTCCGTGACCTAGCTCGTAACCCGATCTGCTTGTATGCCGAGTCAATTTTCCTCATTTAAATTAATTGAAATGCCATTAATCCGTTCCAGCGGAATTCCTGCTCTCAGGAGGCAGGACAAAATATTTCAATATTTCGTTAATATCAACTCTACGGCTTATTTATCAATCACAATTCATCTAATATGGCATAATAAACAATATAAATAACATAGAAACCTGATATATACTCTAGAATGAATAAAATATGTCATTATGTGACAAGTGGTGGTGGCCATTCCGGCTCCCGCTCCGAAAACATCTTCCCATGCTTCCCCTTCTGAGGTGTTATTATAAGAGAAAAAGGAGAGTTTGTGAGGCTCATTTGTTATTATAGTATTATAATTATTATTATAGCATTATATCATATATATTATATATTATTATGGGGAAGCACTAAACCCCTAGGATTATACAGCACCTGTGGGGGGAGGGGATGGAAGGTATTCAGGCTTAATTTAGGGAACTTGAGCACAGATACAATTCCCTAGATCAAGAGCCCCTCACCAGCGTCAAAGAACCTCCCTTGAGGGGAAAGCTTGAAACCTGAATTTTGGCTCGTATCCAGGAGCAAAAAATCGACCGAGCAACAGATCGTATCCTGAAAAACTCGCATGGTGGGGCACTCTAAAGCAGAGGTTCCACTGTATCTTATTGCATAAAAAACTTTGTTTATGTACTCTAAAGAGTACACAAATATTTTCACTAGTCCATAGACAAAAAATTAGAATAATTATAAATATAAGCACTCACTAGTCCTCCATCAAAACAGAATATTCCCACATCTTTCCCATGGTGAATGTGATTGCGCCGCATGATGGGGTTTGCATAGTTCTTGACCCATATTCCAGCCAGGGCATTGCGACTGATCTCATTATCCTCATAATGGCCTTGTGCCCGGTCAGTAATAATGAGGCCCACATTCTCACAATCACTTATTTCACAATGACGAATTACTGGTTCTGCACCTGGGCCACTCACGCTCACTGCTGCTCCCACTGAAAATAAAAAAGTATAAGTTTTAAGAATGCAAAGATTAATTATTCTTTTACACAATAAAAATATCTGTACTACATATTCTAAGATGCAGACAGAACTAATAATTGGAAAGAATGAAAGATCAAGAAGAAATAACTGGCAACATTTACAAAACTGCAGAATAAACAAATTAGCCTATTTTGATATCTTTATACACTCGGGTTTCAAGTGTCTAAAAATTATTTTGTTTGTGGTGTACCACTGTCAAAATAGCTATACTAAAATTTCAGAATTTCGAAGCATATGTCTCTCTCTCTCATGATTGAGAAAAAAAAAATTGAGCTACAAAAGCCCCGGGGCATACCAACATTGTTTTGGGCTGGGCACCAAGTTTACATCTATGATGAGTACCTTGGGCTGCTCCAGACCATTTCATTCTAGCTAAGTCATTCATGTTATGACACCAACAGCCAGGCTTAGACAACCTTTAACAGCAAAAAATATGTAATTTTCCCCTAAAATTTATTTATGAGCAAGACATGTGCAACAGTCGAGTATCTTTATTGTTGACAACAATAAAGATACCCAACTGTTGCACATATATCTTACTCATCAACTTGTCGGTTTGATATACCATTTTCAACAAGATTATATTTGTTTTTTTCATCATGCATTAAATGATACAGAAAAACTTACAAATAATTAAATGCTAGAGCTTCTACCAAAATGTCCTACTAATTTTAAAGAGGGTTTTCATAATTCATCACTATTTGGAATCAAATCTCTCAGGGTATTTATATCTTTCTTCTTTCAACGCACCGGCCGTATCGCACTGAGGCAAGGTGGCCCAAAAGGAAAAACAAAAGTTTCTCCTTTTACATTTAGTAATATATATAGGAGAAGGGTTACTTGCCCCTTGCACCTGGCATTTTAGTCGCCTCTTACAACATGCATGGCTTATGGAGGAAAGATTTTTACTCCACTTCCCCAAGGATATGAAAGGAAAAATAACAAGAACAATTAAGAAAAAATCAAAGAAAACTCAGATGAGTGTGTATACATAAACATGTACATGCACATACAATGTGACACAAGTGTAAGTAAAACTAGCAAGATATACCTAGAAAAAAAAGACACCAGCACTCCTAGCATCGTGTAAAATACAGGTTTCTGTCTTACACTCATTTGGCAGGAAAGTAGTTAGGTAAAGAAAAACTGGATAGCCCATTGGAGGGAAGGAGTATGGAAGAAGTGAATGGGTTCAGATATTTGGGAGTAGACTTGTCAGCAGATGGGTTTATGAAGGACAAGTAAACCATAGAAATAATGAAGGAAAAAGGATGGGTGATGCATTGAGGTATCTTTGGAGACAAAGAACGTTATCCATGGAGGCAAAGAAGGGAATGTATGAGAGTATAGTGGTACCAACACTCTTATATGAGTGTGAAGCATGGGTTGTAAATGCTGCAGCAAGGAGGAAGCTGGAGGCAGTGGAGATGTCTCTAAGGGCATTTTTTTTTTTTTAACAAGTCGGCCGTCTCCCACCGAGGCAGGGTGACCCAAAAAGAAAGAAAATCCCCAAAAAGAAAATACTTTCATCATCATTCAACACTTTCACCACACTCGTACATAATCAGTCTTTGCAGAGGCGCTCAGATACGACAGCTGAGAATAAGTACCTCCCAGCTGTCACTATCCCAGACTCCTCCTTTAAAGTGCAGGCATTGTACTTCCCATTTCCAGGACTCAAGTCCAACTAAATCAATTAACTGGTTTTCCTGAATCCCTTCACAAAATGTTTACCTGCTCACACTCCAACAGCTTGTCAGGTCCCCAAAACCATTCGTCTCCATTCACTCCTATCTAACATGCTCACACATGCTTGCTGGAAGTCCAAGCCCCTCGCCCACAAAGCCTCCTTTACCCCCTCCCTCCAACCTTTTCGAGGACGACCCCTACCCTGCCTTCCTTCCCCTACAGATTTATATGCTCTCCAAATCATTCTACTTTGATCCATTCTCTCTAAATGACCAAACCACCTCAACAACCCCTCGTCAGCCCTCTGACAAATACTTTTAGTAACTCCACACCTTCTCCTAATTTCCACACTCCGAATTTACTGCATAATATTTACACCACACATTGCCCTTAGACAGGACATCACTGCCTCCAGCTGCCTCCTTGCTGCAGCATTTGCAACCCATGCTTCACATCCATATAATAGTGTTGGTACCACTATACTTTCGTATATTCCCTTCTTTGCCTCCATGGATAACGTGTAATATAAATGTGTAGTATAAATATTATGCAGAGAATTCACAGTGTTGAAATCTTTATATTAAAAATAATGTACTATGCTAGTGTATCTAAATAAAATAAACATGTATCAATGGGTTACATGAATTATATCCTCCTTCCACTGTACCATGCATTTGATCCAGAAATTATAAGACCTTCAAATGTAAAAGTAGCTGGATACAAAAACTAAACGAGAAAAATTCTTCATGCTGTTACACAATATATGTTAATGGCTCTAGGATCATCACTCCACTGACCTAATCTTTCGATGACACTTCCTTAATAAAGGAAAATTAGAGGAATGAAAAATGTTAAACACAAGAAAGCAAGGATGTGTTTTAATGAATTTAAGGAGTTGGAAAGATTCACCTGCCATCTTATATGCTCACAAGGAAAAAGAAATGACCAATCCTGACAGAATACAAAATGCTTAACAGGCTTCTGTTTCTTACTTGTATAGCTAGATGGTATTCCTTCAATAATGCAAGGACTAATTCTTATATTCTTCCCTCATAGCTAATGTGTGTCAACTCTGACAAGTCTTAATACACTCCTTTGTACTTCCAAGTTTCACAAGGTGAAGGTTCTATAGTAGTGCTGCTTGCTTAAGAATGGGTCACACATACAAGGTAAAGCCAATATAAAATGAACCTTTGTCTAGGTTCTTGAGTGCCACTCTAACTTTAGCAAGTTCAACTTGTGCTGCTGCTGATGGTTCTTGTGCTTTAGGAAACAGGTTTGGTGATAAGTTATGCCCAAAGCTATTTTTTTTTTTTTAAATTTTTAGCCATTTTGCCGAGACCCCCTTCCTCAAGTGGTACTACTGTGTTACTCAAATTTAAGTGTATATTGAACCAAGATTAAACTATGTTGCAAACTTAACCAACAAAAAAATGCTGATTTTTTTTTTCCAACAAGTCGGCCGTCTCCCACCGAGGCAGGGTGACCCAAAAAGAAAGAAAATCCCCAAAAAGAAAATACTTTCATCATCATTCAACACTTTCACCACACTCATACATAATCACTGTCTTTGCAAAGGAGCTCAGATACGACAGCTGAGAATAGTCCCTCCCAGCTGTCACTATCTCAGACCCCTCCTTTAAAGTGCAGGCATTGTACTTCCCATTTCCAGGACTCAAGTCCAACTAAATCAATTAACTGGTTTCCCTGAATCCCTTCACAAAATGTTACCCTGCTCACACTCCAACAGATCGTCATGTCCCAAAAACCATTCGTCTCCATTCACTCCTATCTAACACGCTCACACATGCTTGCTGGAAGTCCAAGCCCCTCGCCCACAAAACCTCCTTTACCCCTTCCCTCCAACCTTTTCTAGGACGACCCCTACCCCGCCTTCCTTCCCCTACAGATTTATACGCTCTCCAAGTCATTCTACTTTGATCCATTCTCTCTAAATGACCAAACCATCTCAACAACCCCTCTTCAGCCCTCTGACAAATACTTTTAGTAACTCCACACCTTCTCCTAATTTCCACATTCCGAATTTTCTGCATAATATTTACACCACACATTGCCCTTAGACAGGACATCTCCACTGCCTCCAGCCTCCTCCTCGCTGCAGCATTTGCAACCCATGCTTCACACCCATATAAGAGTGTTGGTACCACTATACTTTCGTACATTCCCTTCTTTGCCTCCATGCTGAATATCAACAAATAATAAATGTATATTTACACATTTTTTTATGGCACTATTAAGAAAACTAACCACTGATGAAAACTGGGCAGTAAACATTCAGCTACTGCAACCCATGAAGGGTTATAGTTAAGTAGACTGATACAAACCAATTATACCCAGGATAATGCTTTTCCATCCATCAGAAACTACAATACAGAAAAAAGACAAAACTTTTGTAATAGTGAAATCTAAAATTTGGTTTAATAAGTCCTAATTAACACAAAAAGCAATGGCTATTTTCTATAGACCTACACACTTTTTCTAGAGATCTACACACTTTATATGATTAGTATTACACAAAGAAAAATCTGATGTTATAAAAGCAAACACTGAGTACTTACAATGAGAAATACTGCGAATAATGCAGTGCTCTATAGTGGGTGCACAATTCTCTTGGATTTCCAGTGCATAGTGCTTGTGATGCTGCATAGTTTCTGTACAACTAGGAGGAGAAAATTTTATTGTGACATAACCCAAATATGCCTGCTGTGCTCCTTCCATGAACATTACGGTGGATTCACATTCTCTTTCTAAAATTACATTCTCTGCCACATTGCCTGAAAAACAAAATAAAAAAAACAAGAAATTACGAGGCCTACTGAAAACGTAGTTAATACTGTACATTAAAGTAAGAATGGGTTCAATTGCAAATCAGACGAGTAATAAAGAACCAAATTACCAGCTCATCAGAGGCGGAACATTTTGCTGGTTACTGTCTGAATGAGCATATATTTTTTGGTAAGCTATTTTCATTACACTGCTAAAATTAAGAGTAGCATGTCAGACTAAAAGTGTAATGTAGGCAGTGTGCCGTGGAAAGAAAAAACTGTGCAAGATAAAATAAAAATAAGATCCAAAGCTTAAAAAAAAAAAAAAAAATGAAAAACAGAAAATCCCACTGACTGACATTGTTCAGAAGTTAAATAAAATCACAAACTGATAAAGAACACTGATACCATAAGAAAAATGGGCTAAAACTATAAATTGAGTAAAGAAAGCAATATCAAAAGGACACTAAAATGTATTTTTCACAAACGGTGAACTACTGGATAGTGATTATTGATTAAAGGGAGAAAATGCTATAACCACTAGAACATTTAGGAAATTATGACTGAGAAACCAGTACCATTTTCTTTCTTAATGCATGCACTATGTGAGCAACTGAGATAGGAATGATAGCATTACATGATTATATCTCGTATACAAAATCTAACAAAGCAGTATTATAATAGCAACAGAAAAAGCTACAATTCTACAGTTAGACCTGATTTTTCATAGTTTATGTTCTACAGGTCTACCAAAGTTAATACTGTACAGTATTTCTAATTTACAATAAAATTAAAATTGAAAAATGCTATTTTTTTAATCCCTGACAAACATTTTTTCTGGTTATAGAAGTTTCCTTTGACATCTGGAAGTGTTTACCTCAGGATTAATCTTGTTACTTAATCTATTTACCTCAGGATTCTTCTTTCAACAAACCGGCCATATCCCACCGAGGTGGGGTGGCCCAAGAGGAAAAACAAAAGTTTCTCCTTTTAAATTTAGTAATATATACAGGAGAAGGGGTTACTAGCCCCTTGCTCATGGCATTTTAGTCCCCTCTTACGACACGCATGGCTTACGGAGGAAGAATTCTGTTCCACTTCCCCATGGAGATTTGAAATATATAATTTTTTCCTGCTTCATTAAAGAAAGGTTGTAATGAGGATATAATTTAATCCTATTTTTAAAATGCTAATGCTGCTATTTCCTAAAATAACCCTCTTGAACTATTACATAAAAATACCAAAATTAGTTCAATCTAGCTAGTCTGCCTCGTGGCACCTACCAGGCAGCACAATATCAGGTCAGGTGATGGGGGGAGGCCAAATAAAAAAAAAACGTGGCTTGGGGACACCTCCGTGATGAAGACAGTGTAACATAGGTAGTCAAGAGAAAATTATGATTGGCCAAGAGAAAGGAATAGGTCAGACAATCTTACAGGAATAGAAGTCTGGGGAGATTATAAAAGGCAGTACAAATGCACTTGTCCTCATTCTAGACAGCTTATCCAAGACACACTGTTTCATTCTAACAGGATCAGATCCCATTTCTGACACTCAGTTCATTAATTTCAGGTGGTGACTTGGAACAATGAACTCCATGTATGTAATCTCAAATCATTTCTTTAAGTGTTTCATCCTTAAGCCCTTTTCCTATGGAAGTGTTTAATATGCTAATTATTATGTGCTCAGTCCCTCCCATGTGTAGAGTACAACTATTTAAACTAGTGGAGTATGAGTAAATGGTTAACCTAGGAAAAATAACAGTGGTGTCAGAATATATTTGTCAATGTAAAAGAGCTAAATATCTCCAATATATGTGTCTGACAGAACACACTTGTTGAACAGGACACATGATACAAATGGTGGCAGAGCTGGGTCCTAACTCAAGTGACATGATAGATAATCAAGTGCTATGTTAAATATCACTGATGGTGACTAAACATGAAGGGAAAATGCCTGCAAGTATAGCTAGAATTTAGTAATACAACCCTAGTGTGCAAGGAGTCTGCCACTGGAGTGGTAATATCACAAGGCATGTTTATGTTCATCAAAAAGTTTTAAAAGTGGCTAAAAATAAAACTTCTAATGAAATTTGGTCTTTTTTTTTTTCCCCCTAATACCATTTTCAAGTGCTTATACTACTTCATTATTATTATGCTTTCAAAACGTGTTCCCAAGTCAAATGTGGCATTTTAATTATATTTTTATTCCCATCCGCCACACTGAAATCAGAAAAAATTAGCCTGCAAGATGTAATATATTTATAAAGTCTGGCTTTACGTGGTTACACTGTGGAAAGGTTAAAAAGTGAATGTTTAACTTACCAGGTGCAGCTCCAATAAGAGCAATGTTGGTCTCAATAACAATAAGTTGTCCCCGGTAGACACCGGAATGAATTAAAACAAGAGGTTTCTCTGCATCATCACAGTATTCAAAGGCAGCCTGTATAGTTTCAAAATATGCAACAGATCGACCAGTCTCCTGTAAATTAAATGTATATTTAATACAAATGTACTGTACTACACATTTTTTTTTAACTTCATACATAAAATTTATGTTAAAAATATGCAAATTAATTAAAAAATAAAAATTATAGATCTAGTCACAAAAATGTAACTATTGTTAGTGCAAGTTAAAAAAAACAATCCTGCCAAATCGTCTCAAAATGTAATTGCTGACGAACTGCTTTTTTCATCAAGTATCTCATCAACCAATATTATGAAAGAAACTTACCTTTGTTGCATATTTTTGATGTCCTTCTCTAACATGTACCCCATGATATAACTGCTTGAAACTTTCTTTCCAAGGGTTATCGCAGTCACAGTCTTCAGGTTGTACAAAGTCAAATTTGCATGAAGAGGGGTTGAATAATGGTAGATCATACTCGTAAAGACCTTGATAAAGATTTTTCCTGTAGGATGAAGCAAAAACATGCTTGAAGTGAATACAATGTGCTAAGTAATAAAATGTAGAGCACAATGATGAACATGTAGGGAACATCATAATGGTATTACATATCATATAATAACTTGCACAAATTTCAATGAAAGGGTCTGACTTACCAAAGCTCATTGTCATTGGCTATCGTGTAGAAGCGTTTACAGACTTGTGCTACATGACAAAGATCTCTCTCAAACAGGTAGGAAAAAATAGTGAGTAGCACCTCATCAGGAAGTTCATACAAGAGGTAATGTGCTGCAGTAAATGGGTTGCACCCAAGCCCTGAAAATACACACGTTATGGAATAAGAGTTGACTGACAAAATATGAAGAACCACAATACACAGCTACAAAGACCAGTGTTTAGTGGAGTCAGACTGCTGCATAAGCTTCAGTATTTGCCATAATAAGACTCAGAAAAAAATGAATGGCTTTCAGAATACTGAAAAACATGTCTAATGCTCCATATACAGTACGAAAAATTGGTACATCAAGAAATAATTTTTAAATACTATAAAAAACTAAAACAGCAAAAATAAAAGGTAAATTTTACTTTAATTTTTTTTTCTACATTGCCCATTTAGGTACAGTGAATCAGACAATAAATCTCTCTCATTCAAGAGTTGCTTTGTGAGAGGTTCATGGATATCATAATTTAATTGACCTGCTATATTCAAGTGCAGGCATTATGCATCCCACTCCCAGAATTAGTCCAACTAACCAGATAACCTTATGTTACCTTTCTCACACACTGGCAACACACCTTGTCTCAAAAAAAAAAAAAAAAAAAAAAAAAAAAACCACACATCTTCAATCTGATTTCATACTCTCACATGCCTGCTGGATGGGCATGTCCCTACCACTGAAAACCTCCACACACTTCCTGTGATGTCCCTACATCCCCTACCATTCACTGGATATATATATATCAATTCTCTTGGTCAACATGTCCTTCTCCAGTCTTTCCAAATAACCAAACAGTTCTTCCTCCACTCTGAATTATACCTTTCATATCACCACATTTTAGGGTTTGTATTTGTTAAATGGAAATTTAACTTTAATCCCTTTATTAAAAAATTATGGTTACCTATACATGCCCTAAAATTTGCCTGCATTGTATACTTAAATTCTCAAAATAATCAAGTTATTTGCTTTTTGTAATTGCATTTAGTTTTTGAGCAAAATTAAAATCAATCACAGAAAGCAAATAACTTGCCTGTGGAAGAATCCCCTGTAAAATATGTTCTCCGAGGGCGTTTGCGGGCAGGTAGCATGGAAGGGCAGTATGTAGTTGCAGCAGCAATAGCAGCAGTGGGTGAGAGCAATGGTGCAGAGTTTGTGGCAGCCGATGGAAGTCCAGCTGTTGCGGCTGAGACCCCCGCTGGTGATGCTGTAGTAGGAGAGGCTGTTACTGATGCTGTTGCTGCTGCTGCTCCTATGGTGGAAGGTGGGCTGACTGGATGTGTAGGGGACTTGCGACGTAGGTGATATGGAGGGTGGTGATGTGTGGAAGTGCCAACAAGAGCAGAGGAGGGGCCTGCTTCACCAGCAGCAGCTGCTCCTCCAGCCACCAGCCCTAAAAGAGCCAGAGCTGATCCAGGAACTATAGGGACTTCACAATCATCCTCTGAAAATAAAAATGCATAAGCAATTAATAAAATGTTTTCATTACCTATCTGTAGTTAAGAGTAGGTCAAATTTTTTTCCATTTCCCATGGCTGTAGCATGCACTACAGGACCTCCCTGGGTAACTTATGACAGTACTACACTTTTCTCTTCATAAATTCAACTACCAGGTATCTCTGCTGAATTCCATCTTTCATTTGTCACTTCACTTGCTCAATTTACAGTACTGTTTGAAGGACATTTATTTACAAGGCAAACTTTAAAACTAATAAAATAAAATTTGGCTTTAAGGTGTGCAGTATACATTAGCATTGGTTAAGATCTGTCCTACAAGAAACATGGAATTTTGTGTTCAATGTGTTCAACGCGTATGAATTTTTACAAATATTTCATGAGTGATTATTCTCCATTGGCCAAAGGTATTTCAAATACGTACAGTTAGTTATGAAATTAGTGTTAATTGAATAACACCACCAAGATGCTTCCTTTATTATTCTATTTCTTATTGATCACAAAAATAGTGGAAACTACATATAAGTACTGTAGTAATAATTTTGCTCTAACATTTATTTCAAAACTTACTGAATACCTATACCATGTTTATATATTTTTCATATACAGTACCTGTAAAAAGAAAAGAATTCATGTCAAGGGCTGAATTTGTGGAGGTCATTCAATATGAGTGGTCAAGGATTAATCTTTCCTTTGCTAACCTCGAAACAGACTACAGTGGTCCCTCGTTTTCGCCGAAAATTCGTTCCAGAATGCTGCTCAAGTGCCATTAACGAACGAATTTACTTCCTTAAGAAATAATGTCACGTAGGTTAGTCTATTTCAGACCCCCAAAAATACACTTGCAACAGCACTTACGAAAATACACTTACATAAATGTTCAAGTTTGGAGATGCACGAAAACCGAGGGACCATTGTATATGTATATAAATAGCCACTCAATTGGCTTTATATATTCCAGTTTCATTTTGTTAGCTATACTGTATTTTGAAGGGCACAAACATTTAGTGTTACTGTGGATGAGGTTATGTTACTTCTAGTTATGTATTGGTGTCAGTCACTGAGGAAATGATTGGATAATGTAGTATGAATGACCTCTTAAGGTTAGACTGATGCAAAAGTGGAAATGATTAAGCAAGACTTGCTTTTCATGGACTCGTAGGCCTATTGCAGTGTTCTTTATAAAAAAGGCAATCTGATGAGTAAAACTAATACTGTATATCAACTGCAAACGAAAAATCTTATGACAAATTAAACACTAAAGATGAGAAACCATGAGCATTACTACTGCAGCTACAAATAAGAAATCATACATACTAAAAGTTAACCAGTTACCGGTAACTTACAAGTCGTAGTATTTTACACACTACAACTGGCTGTAAATGTAAATTATCCTAAAGCCAAAGGCAAGTGAACAAAAAAGATTACCACACAAGCCTAGCAACCAAATATCTTAAGTCAAAAAGCCATAAAAAAAGTGAAAAATTTTGATCATAGACCACCACAGTAGTGGGTGACAGGTAAAGAAAGCCTGTGTAATTTCTATGCTACAACAACTACTATGGGTTGACCTGGCAATTGCTACGAGTGCACACAACAAGCTACAAGTACCATGGGTTAGTTCAATAAATAATTACCTATTTTTGATGTTTAGTAGGACTGATAGGTGCAACCCTAACTATACACATGTTAAATACAGTAGTCCCCATGTATCCACAAGGGATACGTTCCAAGATCAACTGTGGATACCTGGAGAGGGTTTCGGAGGTCAACACCCCCACAGACCTTCTTGTAGGTTCACCGGTATGTCCAGCCCGGGTCAAAGACCAGTCTGTGACCAAGCCTTGTGGTGGATGAGGGCCAGACATATGTCATTTTTCGTTTACATACATACCCATGATAAAATTAATTGGTAAATTATACACAATAAGTTGAAAATTAGAACTTTTTCATTGATGGGAAGAACTTCATGGCTTCTTAGGCTTTGAAGTAGTCAGCATCACTACTTTTGCACTCTGGAGACTTTTAAAGGGTTTATGGGGATTGATAGTAACCAACTTTGGTACCATAGATAGGAAGGTCAACTGTTCCCGTTCCTTTTCCATTTCTGTGCAGATTTGGGCAATATTTTCGCTGGACACCAAGTGGTGGCCTAGACAAATACACACTTTCTACAGACATATTATCTACATACTATCTGAGCAAAGGAACTCTTCAATAGGTTAAGGAGGTCCTACTCACACCTACCTAGTTCAACTTGTGTTTAAGTTTTTGTAGAAATAAAAAATATTTGCTTCAATGATGCTACTTGACAGCTTTACTCGAATAATTCTAACCAAAATCTACCTAAACATACTAATTTGTTACATATCAAGCATTTAAGTACATTATATTACAAATTGCTGTTCCACAGCCTTTAGGACTTGAAAAAGTACAAGGTACCAACTTGATTTTCAACAAAATTGACACAATAAACACGTAAATTATAATTAAAATTATGTAAAACACTTGAAAGATAGTGTTTACTTACTAGGACATTTTCTAGATTATAACAAGAATCAATGAAGACTTTGAATTTGCTGACTAAATTAGCTTATAAAGTGACTCTCAGAAAGAGAATCAATGTAGATTGACCATAACATTATTTAAGACTCCCTGGCCACTCCAAAAATGATTTATTGCCTAAAATAAACTTGACAAATCACCTTCTAAAGTCACATATTGCCGTCAGGGTAAACCAACTGTTTCCTGTTGAACGCTTAAAAAATCAATGTCTCGTTCAATAACACGATTAAAACGCAGGTAAATGGTTAACAAGTGAGCAATTATTATTCTGGCCTTCACGAGCATTCCCTCGGAAGGGCCAAATTAAGTATATTATGTCAAATAAATCCAGGCGATTGCTCAACGTGAATTCAATCACAACGAAAACAAATGGTCATCACAAGACCAACTCACCATTATTTCGTTGATTTAACGGGTTTCCCCTCCTCACTATTTTCTTTTTAGTAATTTTCCTTTTTCTTAATTGTGATATGCGCGTTCTAAACGTAGGGTTCGACATTTTAAGGTTAGAGGTAGCGTAAATGCTTCACAGGTTGGAGACAAAGGTCATGTCTGCCCTCACCGCACTCTACCAGCCACTGAGCCAGCCATTTTGTGCCGCCGATATTATTGTTGCAGGCGGAAGCTCAACCAGCCAATCACAGACACCCCTTGGGTCACGTGACTACCCTAGCCATTCACAATCAACCTTCGAGTCACGTGACCATCCTCTACCGGGCCCGAACGTGCTATATCTCATTTCCCCGAATAACTTTTCCACACGATTCAAGGCTTGAGTTTAACCCAACGCGTGTAATCTACCCAAAATAAAATAATTTTGACCACTCTCAATCCTTCACTTCTTATATTTCATTATTGTTTACGATCCCCGACATATTGTTGGAACATAACCTTGATTACAGATATCAGATAATTTACATTTCTCCAAACATTATGAATCACCTGTTATACGCATTTTGAAGCTTACACAAACATTATAGCCTATATTTGCAATGACATGCGCTATAATTAACGTTAAACAGAGGAGTACTATAATAAACGGCAAATATTGATCACTTTTGACTCATAGAAAACGTCTCTTGCAGACATGTAAACAAAGGAGTGATTCAGTGGCTTACAGGGAAATAAATAATTGTTTTCTGCACCTGCGGCGTGTATTTAAAATTTGCATTTAAAAATGCTAATATTGAAACGAAATTTCGAAAGGAGATTTCTTAGGTGGGGCTTCAGGGGGAAGTCCGGTGCTATGGTGTCAATGTTTATATATGTTTTAGTGGTAAACATTTTGATGGTGTGAAGGAAGGTGGTGGGCGGGGCGGGGGATCAGCTGATGAACCTTCATGGGTACTGAGCTCGGGGCTCAAGCATCATGACACACTGTTAGGGGCTCAAATGTGGGCTACACATGACACTGGCGCCCAGGCGTGGGGCTCGGTGTGACACTGTTTGGGGGTCAAGAGTAGGCTCATCGTGACACTTTTCTTTGAGGTCAAACATGGGTTCGGTATGACACTGGGGTCAAACATAACTTCGTCGTGACACCTTATGTTGGGGTCAAACGTGGGCCCAACATGACACACTGTTGGTTAAATTCAGGTTCGACATGACATTGCATGGGGTCAAACTTGGGCTCAAAATAAAGTTGTCTAGGGGTTGGAACAGCATCATTGAGAAATAAGGTACCATACTCAACTTTGAGCTAGTGTTATGGTATGAGATACCATACTAAGTTACAAGACTCTATACTGAGCTACCATTCAATACATGCCTATATCATTTATGTGCCTATCAAAACCATTGAACAGTTTTAAAATACACAGTAGTCTGTAAAATGAATTACAAATATACTGAATGGAGGTTATCTTATCTGGTGTGGCTCCAGTGTGGAGCCCCACCTGATCAAGCAAGTTCCCAACCTTTTCAAGGTTGATAACAAGGTTTATATTATATATTTCAAGGTTGAGGACAAGATTTATATTTTGTTATTATGCCAGCAACATTTCTTCATCACTCATAGATAGTCATATCGGAAAACCAACCAGTTCCATTGCCACCATTCAGGGGCATGGTTAAGCCGAAACCAATCAGCTCTACAGAACATGTGCTGCTGCGTTTAGGATCCCTCGTAGTTACCATTTTTTTTTGTCCTAGGCACATGTCGATTAGACACTAGGCCTGTTCGTGTGAGGGTTGCGATGAGGTATACAAACAGTGCTGTAGGAGAAGCAGGGAGGAAGATGGACCAACGTGTTAGGAAACAAATATCTGCAGCCGTGATATGGACAACGTAATATCCAGCATAGTGCATACATGGCCATATCATGAGGTGGAAAGGAACAGATCTACCGAAATCAAGAAGTGTTATTTACTGAGACGTAGGTGCTTGAAAGTCTGATTAAGATAAGATAAAATTTCGTTCGGATCTTTAACCCCGGAGGGTTAGCCACCCCAATGGAAATAAGTCACTCTGTCTGACTTTTTTGGGTTATCCTAGGTTCTCTACACATATGCTGCTATGTATGATAATGTATGTAAATGTATTTGTGTATACCTGAATAAACTTACTTACTTACTTAGGATAACCCAAGAAAGGCAGTGCGTCATCGAGGACTGTCTGTCTTATTTCCATTGGGGTCCTTAATCTTGTCCGCCAGGATGCGACCCACACCAGTCGGCTAACACCCAGTTACCTATTTGCTGCTAAGAGAACAGGACAACAAGTGTAAGGAAACGCGTCGAAATGTTTCCACCCTGCCAGGAATCGAACTCCCCGTGTGAAGCGATTGCTTCGCCAGCCAGGCCACCACACACCACTCGAGAGTTTCATTATCTCCAGTATTCTAGCCAAATTGATTTTACCCAACCACATCACTATCAGCGGGTAAGAATGAAGATGAGCTGCAATGGGTCTACTGGCCCATGCTAGGAAGATTCCTCTCAGTTTCAAGCCCCACCCATTTGTTTCTGACAAGTGATCTCTCTGCTATAAATAGTATATTTTCTAGCTGTTTCTGTATTAGGATTTATTAAACTATAAGTGAGGAGATTCTTCTTTCACTAAATGTCTTGATTATGCATATGTGTTTTATTCTCTGGAATAAAGATGATATAAAAGTGCTGAAATTAATTTACCAAGACAGCACGCCCAGCAACAGATTTAAGTTGGATAAATTAAAATACAGAAAACATACAGAAAGAGCACTGGTTTGCAAAAGAGTTAGAAAAAACTACCAAGTAGTGTTATAAAGGCAAGATCTTTGGGTGGTTGGATGTAAGACTTGCATAGCATGAGCCAGTAGACCTACTGCAGTGCTCCTCTGTTTTTTAATAAATATATGGATGGGTAGGATCGAATCTGAGAAGGACCTGCCAAATATGAGTTACTGAGGCTAATTCCTTGGGAAGTGTTAGGAATAGGTTAGACATATGGTAAATTAGACACATATGCAACACTTGGTTATCTTTATTGAGGAATCGTTTCGCCACACAGTGGTTTCATCAGTCCATACAAAGGAGAATCGTGAAGAGCAGGAGGAGTTTGAGGTGGTCAGTCCCTCAACCTTGAGTCGATGTTGTTGAGGGACTGACCACCTCATACTCCTCCTGTTCTTCACGATTATCCTTTGTATAGACTGATGAAGCCACTGTGTGGCGAAACGTTTCCTCAATAAAGATACCCAAGTGTTGCATATGTGTCTAATTTACCAACTCGTCTGTTCTCTGAACCATTCATCTACAGGTTAGACATGGAAATAAATGGTATAAAATACCGACACAATGGAAAAATAAAAACATAAGCAGTATAATGTGATCCTTTATTGACAACGTTTCGCCCACGCAGTGGGCTTTATCGAGTCACAGACAGATCTACCTGGAAATATTCATGTTACTCATTTTCCAGGTAGATCTGTCTGTGACTCGATAAAGCCCACTGCGTGGGCGAAACGTTGTCAATAAAGGATCACATTATACTGCTTATGTTTTTATTTTTCCACAGGTTAGACATGTTTAGTAACGGATGGAGTTTAGAAGGACCTGCCACGTATGGGCCAGTAGGCCTATCGCAATGTTCCTCGATTCCTATATTTTTATCTACATACTGTCGGTATTACCATATTTTTCCAGTTATCATTAGTAAGACCACTTAGATTATGCAGCTCAGTTTTAGTCTCCGCACTACATAATGGGTATAAATGTATTGGAGAATATACGGAGAAAGATGAGAAAATTAATTCACTGTATAAGAAATCTCATGTGGCATCACAGGTGGGTCCCGCCCACATGTGAAGCATTCTCCAACTCCTGCACCCCACCTCTGTTTCCAGTATATAAGCCTCCATCCTCAGGCCTGAGGCCATCATGGGGAGCCACAGCAAGAAAGAAAGAAGATGACACCCTCTACCCAGGGGGCCAATGCCGGGTCACCATTTGGAGAAGACCCGGGCCGGATGTACCGGCAAACATACAACAACAACAACTGAGTCATTATGCCGGGTCACCATTTGGAGAAGACCCGGGCCGGATGTACCGGCGAACATACAACAACAGCCTGAGTCATTCCACTGCCGGGTCACCATTTGGAGAAGACCCGGGCCGGATGTACCGGCGAACATACAACAACAACAACTGAGTCATTCAACTACATTTATGCTAAATGATTGATCACTTTCAATGAAAGCTAATAGGCTGAACATCTTTCCAGGCTGAGGGACTAGACATCTCAAAATTACCTCTCCATGTCTTCCACTGTCTCCACTATGAAAATAAACTCTGTATTCGACTGAAGAAGCCTGTTTCAAAGGCATATCTAAGTGATATACCTCCATCACTATATTTCACTAAACTGTATATCTAGGTGATATACCTCCAACATCACTATATTTCACTAAACTGCATATCTAAGTGATATACCTCCAACATCACTATATTTCACTAAACTGCATATCTAGGTGATATACCTCCAACATCACTATATTTCACTAAACTGCATATCTAAGAGATATACCTCCAACATCACTATCTTTCACTAAACTGCATATCTAGGTAATATACCTCCAACTTCACTAAACTGCATCATTTTTGTACAAGGGTATTTTTAGGAGATTGATCTTGACTTAAGTAAAATTCATGATCTTTAATACAAACATAAATACTTAGAGTATGATGCAATGTATTAAGGCTGAAAGCCTAGATCAACTCATAAAAGAGTGTATAAACCTACTCCCTGTCGGGAGTAAGTGTGAGAACCAACTCCCTGTCGGGAGTAAGTGTGAGAACCAACTCCCTGTCGGGAGTAAGTGTGAGAACCAACTCCCTGTCGGGAGTAAGTGTGAGAACCAACTCCCTGTCGGGAGTAAGTGTGAGAACCAACTCCTGTCGGGAGTAAGTGTGAGAACCAACTCCCTGTCGGGAGTAAGTGTGAGAACCAACTCCCTGTCGGGAGTAAGTGTGAGAACCAACTCCCTGTCGGGAGTAAGTGTGAGAACCAACTCCCTGTCGGGAGTAAGTGTGAGAACCAACTCCCTGTCGGGAGTAAGTGTGAGAACCAACTCCCTGTTGGGAGTAAGTGTGAGAACCAACTCCCTGTCGGGAGTAAGTGTGAGAACCAACTCCCTGTTGGGAGTAAGTGTGAGAACCAACTCCCTGTTGGGAGTAAGTGTGAGAACCAACTCCCTGTTGGGAGAGGGTACGTAAACCTACAAGTACAAATGTTTGGTAAACTGGCGTTTGATAAGATATCTGAAAACTTGAGGTTGTATCCACATTTTGCATCGACTAGATGAATGAACTGTTTTTAGAGGCTGCAACCCAGTCTGTCATTTGTATTATTATTATTATTATAATCATGGGGGAGCGCTAAACCCGTAGGATTGTACAGCGCATGTGGGGGTGGGGGGGTGGAAGGTATTCAGGCTCAATGCAGGGAACTGGAACACAGATCCAATACCCTAGATCAAGAGCCCCTCACCAGCGTACCCAGTCTGACAAAAAACCCACTGTGACCTCAGTAATCCTGGCATGGGGTGCACAACTAAGCAAATGCTCTAGCGTATGGCCCTGTCTCTGTCCACACGCTTTACATTTTATGTCATTACGTCTCTATACAAGTTGTACTGCCAGACACTTATAAACTAGCCTTAGTCTAGCAGTTAGTTTAATATCTTTATTATGTACCCCATACCCATGTTGTGGGAGGTAGTCAAAAGATTACAGAGGTACATAAGTCCAGCAGTAACAATATCTTTCAATCTGCTCACCTTGTTTCTTTCTATACAGATATTCATAAGTCACTTTATCTGACTTTTTTTGGGGGTTATCCTAGGTAATCTACACATATACTACTATATATGATAATTTATGTAACTGTATTTATGTGTACCTGTACCTGAATAAACTTACATTTGATATTAGTTGAAGTTTCTCTGGCGGACACTGGAAGGTGGGGCTCAATACGGCGTCAGGTGTCAGTGCTCTATAAACCTCAACAAAAAGACCGTCCAGGGAGGTAGTGAGTCCCACACTACCTTATATATACCTCATATAACACTAATTGTATCTAATATATTACAGGTACAAGACAGAGTAAAACAACTCAAGTTAAACTTATAAATTTGTTCACAGTGTCCAGAATATCTTGCTGCCAGGTTTGTCAAGGACCCCAATGGAAATAAGTAAATTTGTCTGATCTTTTTTTTGGGTTATCCTAGGTAATCCACACATATACTATGTATGATAATTTATGTAACTGTATTAATGTGTACCTGTACCTGAATAAACTTACTAAGTCTGGGAACCAGACTTAGTAAGATTATTAGGAAGATTATTATTATTATAATCAAGGTGGAAGCGCTAAACCCATAGGATTATACAGCGCCTGTGTGGGGGATGTGGAAGGTATTCAGGTTTAATTCAGGGAACTGGAGCACAAATCCAATTCCCTAGATCAAGAGCCCCTCACCAGCATCAAGGAACCTTCCTTGAGGGGATTAGGGGAAGAGAACACAACTTTGTAGTACCCACAGTCAGTGGTCAGGCTTCAAACACCTTTTATTGTACAGCAATAAATGAGTGGAACACTGCCTTCACATGTCATACCCTGTCATAGCATGAGCCAGTTCAAGAAGAGAGCCAAAAGGAACCTGATGAATGTAGCTACAGAAAGGGAGGAGAGTGATTTCTTATATAGCTAACATACATGTACCTGTTGCTTTAATCTGATCTTCTCTTTAATGTTAATAACTCAGTTTACCTTATTCTATCTCCTTTTATTGTAACTACAATAAGATTGCAGTAAACAGGTGATATCACAACAGTGGTTGTTTTGCATATACATGTATATATGTGTATGTATACATATATATACATATGCATATATGTATATATATACATATGCATATATATATGTATACATATATATATGCATATGTATGTATGTATGTATACATGTATATATATATATATATATATATATATATATATATATATATATATATATACATACATACATACATACATACATACATACATACATACATACATACATACATACATACATACATACATACATACATACATACATACATACATACATACATTGGACCCCCGCCTAACGAGCACCCGGGAAATCGTACAATTATGTAAGTATAATATTGTAAGTGCTTGTGGAAGTGTATTTTTGGGGGTCTGAAATAGACTAACCTACGTGACATAATTTCTTAAGGAAGTAAATTCGTTCAGTAATGGCACTTGAGCAGGCTTCTGGAATGAATTTTGCTCGTTACGCGGGGGTCCACTGTATATATATATTTTTTTATCTCAACAAGTCAGCCATTTCCCACTGAGGCAGGGTGACCCAAAAAGAAAGAAAATCCCCAAAAAAGAAAATACTTTCATCATTCAACACTTTCACCTCACTCATACATAATCACTGCCTTTGCAGAGGCACTCAGATACAACAGTTTAGAATAATCCCTCCAAACTGTCAATATCCCAAACCCCTCCTTTAAAGTGCAAGCATTGTACTTCCCATTTCCAGGATTCAAGTCCGGCTAACCGGTTTCCCTGAATCCCTTCACAAAATATTACCCTGCTCACACTCCAACAGCTCGTCAGGTCCCAAAAACCATTCGTCTCCATTCACTCCTATCTAACATGCTCACACATGCTTGCTAGAATTCCAAGCCCATCGCCCACAAAACCTCCTTTACCCCCTCCCTCCAACCTTTTTGAGGACAACCCCTACCCCGCCTACCTTCCCCTACAGATTTATACACTCTCCAAGTCATTCTACTTTGATCCATTCTCTCTAAATGACCAAACCATCTCAAGAACCCCTCTTCAGCCCTCTGACTAATACTACTTTTAGTAACTCCACACCTCCTCATAATTTCCACACTCCGAATTCTCTGCATAATATTTACATCACACATTGCTCCTAGACTGGACATCTCCACTGCCTCCAGCCGCCTCCTCGCTGCAGCATTTACAACCCAAGCTTCACACCCATATAAGAGTGTTGGTACCACTATACTTTCGTACATTCCCTTCTTTGCCTTCATAGATAACGATTTTTGTCTCCACATATACCTCAGTGCACCACTCACCTTTTTTCCTTCATCATTTCTATGGTTAACCTCATCCTTCATAAACCCATCCTCTGACAAGTCAACTCCCAAATATCTGAAAACATTCACTTCTTCCATACTACCTCTCTCCAATGTGATATCCAATTTTTCTTTATCTAAATCATTTGATACCCTCATCACCTTACTCTTATCTATGTTCACTTTCAACTTTCTACCTTTACACACTCTCCCAAAGTCGTCCACTATCCTTTGCAACTTTTCTTTAGAATCTCCCATAAGCACAGTATCATCAGCAAAAGGTAACTGTGTCAACTCCCATTTTGTACTTAATTCCCCATAATTTAATCCCACTCCTCTCCCCAACACCCTAGCATTTACTTCTTTTACAACCCCATCTATAAATATATTAAACAACCATGGTGACATCACACATCCCTGCCTAAGACCTACTTTTACCGGGAAGTAATCTCTCTCCTACACACCCTAACCTGAGCCTCACTATCCTCATAAAAACTTTACAGCATTTAGTAACTTACTACCTATTCCATACACTTGCAACATCTACCACATTGCTCTCCTATCCACTCTATCATATGCTTTTTCTAAATCCATAATTGCAATGAAAACTTCCCTACCTTTATCTAAATACAGTGGTACCTCGACTTACGATGGTCCCCAAACTCACCCTTGTATGTAAGTTTATTTTTTTAAATGCTTTTGTAAGTGTAATTTTGGGGGTCTAAAAGGATTAGTCTATTTTACAACATTTCTTAAGGAGATAAATTCGTTTGGTAATGACACTTGAACAGCATTCTGGAATGAAAAAATATCGTAAGTCGAGGTACCACTGTACGTACTGTTCATATATATGCTTCAGTGTAAACACTTGATCTACACATCCCTTACCCACTCTAAAACCTCCTTGCTCATCTGCAATCCTACTTTGTCTTACCTCTAATTCTTTCAATAATAACCCTACCATACACTTCACCTGGTATACTCAGTAAACTTATTCCCCTATAATTTTTACAGTCTCTTTTGTCACCCTTCCCTTTATATAAAGGAACTATACATGCTCTCTGCCAGTCCTTAGGTACCTTCCCCTCTTTCATACATTTTTTAAATAAAAATACCAACCACTCCAACACAATATCCCCCCCTGCTTTTAACATTTCTGTCATGATCCCATCAGTTCCTGCTGCTTTACCCCCTTTCATTCTACATAATGCCTCACGTACCTCCACCACACTCACATCCTGCTCTTCTTCACTCCTAAAAGATGTTATACCTCCCTGACCAGTGCATGAAATTACCGCCTCCCTTTCTTCATCAACATTTAAAAGTTCCTCAAAATATTCTCACCATCTACCCAATACCTCCAGCTCCCCATCTACTAACTCCCCTACTCTGTTTTTAACTGGCAAATCCATTCGTTCCCTAAGATTTCTTAACTTGTTTATCACACTCCAAAACTTTTTCTTATTTTCAGCAAAATTTCTTAACAGTGCCTCTCCCACTCTTTCATCTGCCCTCCTTTTGCACTCTCTCACCACTCTCTTCACCTTTCTTTTACTCTCCATATACTCTGCTCTTCTTACAACATTTCTGTTTTGTAAAAACCTCTCATAAGCTACCTTTTTCTCTTTTATCACACCCTTTACTTAATCATTCCATTGCTAGCGCACTCAGCTCACACACTGAGGTCCGGAGATCGAATCTTCTCCGGTACGGCTGGAAAACATTAGGGACGTGTTTCCATAAGACACCTGCTGTTCCTGTTCACCCATTAATATAAAATGGGTACCTGGGTGTTAGTCGATTGGTGTGGGTTGCATCCTGGGACAAAACTGACCTAATTTGCCCGAAATGCTCAGCATAACAAGCTGCTTTCTATATAGTAGTATGTCATTGATGTCAGCTAGACCTGTATACCATGTACATGTACTATTATAATCACTCCTCTTTCCTCCTGCATCCACCCTCCTATAGCCACAAACTTCTGCCCCACATTCTAATACTGCATTTTTAAAACTATCCCAACCCTCTTCAATCCCCCACTACTCATACTTGCATTAGCCCACCTTTCTGCCAATAGTTGCTTATATCTCACCCTAACTTCCTCCTCCCTTAGTTTATACACTTTCACCTCTCTCTTACTTGCTGTTGCCATTTTCCTTATGTCCCATCTTCCTCTTACTCTAACTGTAGCTACAACTAAATAATGATCCGATATATCCATTGCCCCTCTATAAACATGTACATCCTGAAGCCTACCCATCAACCTTTTATCCACCAATACGTAATCTAACAAACTACTTTCATTACGTGCTATATCATACCGTGTATACTTATTTATCCTCTTTTTCATAAAATATGTATATTACTTATTACCAAACCTCTTTCTACACAAAGCTCAATTAAAGGCTCCCCATTTTCATTTACCCTTGGCACCCCAAATTTACCTACTACTCCCTCCACAACATTTTTACCCACTTTAGCATTGAGATCCCCAACCACAAGTACATACTCTCTCACTTGGTTCAAAACTCCCCACGCACTCACTCAACATTTCCCAAAATCTCTCTCTCCTCTACTCTTCTCTCTTCTCCAGGTGCATAAACACTTACTATAACCCAAAGACATAAATAATTATCAAAACTGCCATACTCTAATGACTGCTCCAGAAACTCACTGGATTTAAATTCAATAAAGACTGTTTAGAAACTTATTAAGCGTAAACTTCATGGCATGAACGTGTCCTCTTAACCCCAAAATTTTGAATGCCACTAAGTAGGTGTGGGAGAGTATTGAGTTTTTTATCCTCCATAAGTTAGCCTTATCAGTGTCTAGGAGACTTCAAGAGTGCATTAAGATGAAGGATAATCCTGTCAAATACTAGTTAGGTAAGGAATACTGTACATACATGTTTCAGTATAGTATTGTATATTTAAAAAAAATAGGTTATGGCGAGCAGTTTGTTTTGTGTGGTCTGTTTATGTATACATATGTATGATGCTACTGTATATGGCATAGCATTGTGGACAAATAATATATTTTTGTTCTCTTATTTGGATGGATTAATTATTATTAGGAAGCATTAGTGCAGGGGTGGCCCCAGATGTTTTATATAGGAGGGGATTAGAGGTGGCACCCTGGTTGGAGGAGGGGATGAGGGGACTTGTTTTGAAACAGTTCAGATGCCTCTCAAAACTGCAGTATCCCCAGCCCTTCTTCAGGGTGCAGTCACTGTACTTCTCATCTCCAAGACTCAAATCTGGCAAACTGCTTTCCCTAAATTCCTTCATAAATGTTGCTTTGCTCACACTCCAACAGCATGGCAAGTCATAAAAACTACTTGCTTCAACTTGCTCCTATCTACATGCTCACACATGCCTCTTGGATATCCAAGCCTCTCACCAGCAAAACCTCTTTTACCCTCCTCTCTCCAACCTTTCTTAGGATGACGCCTACCTCACCTTCCCTCAACTACAGTTTTATACACCTTCCAGATTATTATATGGAGTGCTGATGGGATTTTTTGGGGGGTTTCTGCCTTCCTTGGTGCCACCCCTGAGTTGATGATAATTTTAGTAATCCAATGTGTATTTTTTTGGTCGTAACTGCAAGGAGCAGTGCTTGTTGCCCTCTACAGTATAATGCTGGAATTAAGACACATGCAAATAGAGTTTTATATTTTAAACATGTATTTGTGTACATAATTGTAACACAAACATGTACTCTTCAATAGTGTATGATATATTTAGTGCAGATACCCTTCCCTTTCTTAGATCAAATTTAATTACGTACAGTGGTACCTCGACTTACGATGGTCCCCAAACTCACCCTTTTATGTAAGTTTATTTTTTTAAATGCTTTTGTAAGTGTAATTTTGGGGGTCTAAAAGGTCTAGTCTATTTTACAACATTTCTTAAGGAGATAAATTCGTTTGGTAATGGCACTTGAACAGCATTCTGGAATGAAAAAATATCGTAAGTCGAGGTACCACTGTACTTCATATCCTCAAGGCGCTGTATGACCTCAACAATTTTGAGGTCATGCAGTGCATTTTCCCATGAATATAACACTCATACTGCTATGATATATGTAGTGATTTATTAATGCTTTTCAAGGTGTTCCACTGAAAGTCAACTATGGTGGAATTAGAAGAGACTTGGACCGAGAAAAGTTTCTATGACAGGCCATTGACTGTGTGGCTCGGAGAAGATGGATGTGATGAGAAAAGTTCACCTCTACTAGATGTCTTCACAGCTGCTAGTATTGGCTCTTATCAACGTGTAAAAGATATTCTTAAGGAGTTAGTAGAGTATTTTATTTCTTCTTGGTTTAAGGTACAGTACTCAATATGGTTTTTCCATTTGAATACTGTAACCTGTACTTACTGCTGCTGTTATTCTAATCTTTGTTCAACCTGCTGTTACTTCAGCTTCTGCTTATTCTGCTGTTCTGATGACTCCTTTTCATTCTTTCCATTACTTCAACTAAACTTCAAAAGACATCTACTTTACATAAGCTGGTGGTGTTAACTGAAGCTAGCAATACTAAGGATGGAAGTCATGCACCATGTGGAGGATGCAGTAGAAAGTATGTTGGGGTAAACTGCTGGATCATTAGATATTAAGGTTTATGAACACAACACAGAAACACCTGTAGACGGAACAACTGAAACAACAACTGTGTACAGCACAAGGATGAATGTGGACACTTTATGAAGTTTAATAAGGCACTGCTAGTCACCTGTGAAAATGATCAAGGCAATCCCACAAGGGTCTGGGAGCCTCAGTGTTTCCAAACTTTTGAGTAAAAAACTAGTATCCATGTTAGAATCAGTTGTCACGTGAACGAACAATGATCATGGAGGAGAACTGGAACAGACCTACTGGCTGATGCTAGGCAGGAGGTCTTACTTGTATTCAGCTAATCTCATATTTGTTCAACCTATTTCTTGACTCTCCTTACCCTTTTGCTTCAATTCCATCTAGATATATGTACCCACTGTAGCACTGTACAGTATCTCACTTTTCCCTTTGAAAACTAGAGAAATATTTGTAGAGTAAGGTGATGAGGATAACAAAAAGATTAGGTGACGAAAGATTGGATCTCAGATTGGAGGGAGAGAGTATGGAGAAGGTGAATGTATTCAGATATTTGGGAGTGGACATGTCAGCAGATGGGTCTATGAAGGATGAGGTGAATCATAGAATTGATGAGGGGAAAAGGGTGAGTGGTGCACTTCGGAGTCTGTGGAGACAAAGAACTTTGTCCATGGAAGTAAAGAGGGGAATAATAATAATAATATAATAATAATATCTTTATTTACTACAAGTACATGTACATGGTATACAGGCCTAGCTGACATCAATGACATACTACTATATAGAAAGTCCCTTGTTATGCAGAGCATTTCGGGCAAATTAGGTCCTTGTCCCAGGATGCGACCCACACCAGTCGACTAACTCAGAGGTACCCATTTTACTGATGGGTGAACATAGACAACCAGTGTAAAGAAACACGCCCAATGTATGAGAGTATAGTTATACCAACACTCTTATATGGGTGTGAGGCATGGGTGATGAATGGTGCAACGAGGAGAAGGCTGGATTCAGTGGAGATGTCATGTCTGAGGTCAATGTGTGGTGTGAATATAATGCAGAGAATTCGGAGTTTGGAAATTAGGAGGAGGTGCGGGATTACCAAAACTATTATCCAGAGGGCTGAGGAGGGGTTGTTGAGGTGGTTCGGACATGTAGAGAGAATGGAACGAAACAGAATGACTTCAAGAGTGTATAAATCTGTAGTGGAGGGAAGGCGGGGTAGGGGTCGGCCTAGGAAAGGTTAGAGGGAGGGGGTAAAAGAGGTTTTGTGTGCGAGGGGCTTGGATTTCCAGCAAGCATGCGTGAGCGTATTTGATAGGAGTGAATGGAGAAAAATGGTTTTTAATACTTGACGTGCTGTTGGAATGTGAGCAAAGTAACATTTATGAAGGGATTCAGGGAAACCAGCAGGCCGGACTTGAGTCCTGGAGATGGGAAGTACACTGTCTGCACTCTGAAGTAGGGGTGTTAATGTTGCAGTTTTTAACTGTAGTGTAAAGCACCCCTCTGGCAAGACAGTGACGGAGTGAAAGATGATGAAAGTTTTTCTTTTTCGGGCCACCCTGTCTTGGTGGGAATCAGCCAATGTGTTAATAAAAAAAAATATATTTGTAAAGTGCATTCAGTACATATTTCATAATTATTGATACCATTATTCCTTCAGGAGGGTGCCAAAATGCTGGTGAAGGCTTCTTGATCCAGGGAATTGAAGCTGCCCTTCACTTCCCTGGATCTAACCTGATTACTTCCCATTTCCTAGGCACTGTATGATTGCTATGACTTCACATGAATATAATAATAATAATAATAATAATGCTGTAATAAGTACCTTTACATAATACAGTGGACCCCCAAGTTTCGGTCACCTCGGAAATCGAACAATTATGTAAGAGTAATATTGTAAGTGCTTTTGTAAGTGTATTTTTGGGGGTCTGATGTGGACTAACCTACTTGACATTATTCCTTAAGGGAGTAAATTCGTTCGGTAATGGCACTTGATCAGCCTTCTGGAATGAATTATGACCGAAACTCGGGGTCCACTGTATAGTATTGCTTTTGTGAAGATTTTTTTGTTGATGGTGGACTTCCATTACTTGGAGTAAATGAGGTTTGGATGCAGTGGATACTTTTATTAATAACAACAGGTCATCCACAGAGGCTTTATAAAGTCTACTGTGTGAGAGAAACATTTCATTAATAAAGGTATCCACTGGTGGAAAAAGACAAGAGTAAAGCAAAAAGGGTTCATTTATTTTTACATTTAACTTACAAAAGCCTTTACATACTTGATAAAGCCTCTCATAGGTGAAACATCCTTATACAAAAAAGGTTTCCTATTGCTATACTGTACTTGTAGTGTTTTTTGTCACCACTTATTGGCTGACAGCCATACTTCAACCAAAATGTAACCACTTCATCTATGTATTATTTACTCCACTTTGTAATAATAATAATAATAATAATAATATCTTTATTTACTACAAGTACATGTACATGGTATACAGGCCTAGTTTACATCCGTGTCATACTACTATATAGAAAGTTCCTTGTTATGCTGAGCATTTCGGGCAGATTAGGTCAGTGTCCTAGGATGCGACCCACACCAGTCGACTAACACCCAGGTACCCATTTTACTGATGGTGAACATAGACAACAGGTGTAAAGAAACACGCCCAATGTTTCTGCCCTGGCTGGGAATCGAACCCAGGCCCTCGCCGTGTGAAGCGAGAGCTTTAGCCACCAGACCACCAGAGCCACTTACTTTGTAGATATTATATTTGCATATCTTTCTAATTAAACTTCTGTTACCTCTTATGTACTGTATTAATGCTTGAAAGTGCTGATTAAAAATAATGATTACTTACAGAGAGAAGAACGTGTGTAATCATAAGAATCAGGGTGGGTGGACAGTACTCATGTATGCAGCTTACTATGCTCATTCTGAAGTGATCAGTTTGCTCCTGGAGGCTAATGCACCAGTACACCTGTGTAATAATGATGGCTGCAATGCTCTCATGTTGGCAGTTATGTGTGGCAATGAGAACATTGTTGAGATGCTCATTAAGGTTAGTTAGTATACTTTATTTGCAAACATTCATGTAATAAACATGATATTTAGTATACAAGATTCTTAAATGTATTATTGCTTGTGAAATAAAGTCATAAACAAGGATAAAAATAGAGTTACCAGTATGTGTACAATAAAATAAGGTTATTTTGGTGATGATTTTATTATTAAAAGTTATAGTTTATAAAGGAAAGGACAGTTTTCTCATGGTGGCCATGCAGGAAATAATACTATGTCAGTAATATTTATGCATCATCTGGGGATGCCAGGAGTATGGTAAGTGCTAATACTGTAATTGAAACGTATATATTTCTAAGCTTACAGGTAGATAGGCTTAATCTATTAGCATTCCTGCATGCTTAACCCTTTCAGGGTCCAAACCATAGTTCTACGTCATGAGCTCAGCTCACTCAGATAAGCTGTGAGCGGTAAATTTGGGCCTGGATATGAGAGAATACATCTATGTGGTAAGTGTGCACCACATAAAACAAATCCTGCAGCACACAGTGCATAATGAGAAAAAAAAATGAAACCGTAATTTTCGATTAAAACAGCGACTTTGCAGTGTTTTTTCGTGTACTTTTTATAGTTGTATTTGCGATTTCTTGATCTTATTTGATAGAATGGAAGATATATTACAGATATAGAGATGATTTTGATTGGTTTTAGTAGTGGAAATGGCTTGAAACTGAGCTCAAATTAGCGTAAATGTTAAATTTTTGGCAATGTTCAAGAGTAAACAAATGACCTCACACGTCTAATTCGTGCCAGCTGGTGGGTCTAATATACGTTCACAAATGTGGTGATATTATTTGTACAATTATTACAATATTGCATAACAGTAAATCTTCCATTTTTTGGTTTGAATAAAAATTCATTATGTGAATAAAAAATAAAAATGGAATTCATTTGTAAAGACTGAAAACGTAACTAATGAACGGAGGAAATGATAGTTTAGTGCCAGAAATTCCTGCATTGTTTATTCTGCACCCTATTTTGAAATTGGAATATTTTGAACTTTGAGTTAAATTGGCTAAATTACCAATTTCCAATCACTTTATTTTGTAGTTGAAACAGTTGACTGGGTGATTTCTTGTGCTCAGTATTTGGTCGACTGGAATAATGTAATTGGCCTAAAATGGGAGTCAAAGTTGGCCAAATCACCGATGCGTAAATATCGCTGACGCATCAAAATTCGCGAGAGCATAATTTCGTCAATTTTCAATCAAATTTCGCACTTTTTGTTTTATTACCTTCAGAAAAAGATTCTCTACCATTTCGTAAGAAAAAAATAAGAATTTTTTTTTTTTAAATTCTTGGACACTGGCACACCCCTTCCAAAAATGGCCTTGAACCCTGAAAGGGTTAATCTAATTAGAATCCTGTTATAACACACGAGAAAAGCAGCTTCTGCTATTCATTGAGTAAATAACCTTGGAAATCACTGAATGATTGGCCATCAGCTTCAGGGACTAGTTGTAGTCCTAATAACTTCTATCTCGATCTTACAGACTCATTGCATACACACATTTTTTTTATATTTTTTTTTTTTATTAACACATCGGCCGATTCCCACCAAGGCAGGGTGGCCCGAAAAAGAAAAACTTTCATCATCATTCACTCCATCACTGTCTTGCCAGAAGGGTGCTTTACACTACAGTTATAAAACTGCAACATTAACACCCCTCCTTCAGAGTGCCGGCACTGTACTTCCCATCTCCAGAACTCAAGTCCGGCCTGCCGGTTTCCCTGAATCCCTTCATAAATGTTACTTTGCTCACACTCCAACAGCACGTCAAGTATTAAAAACCATATGCCTCCATTCACTCCTATCAAATACGCTCACACATGCTTGCTGGAAGTCCAAGCCCCTCGCACACAAAACTTCCTTTACCCCCTCCCTCCAACCTTTCCTAGGCCGACCCCTACCCCGCCTTCCCTCCACTACAGATTTATACACTCTCGAAGTCACTCTGTCTCGTTCCATTCTCTCTACATGTCCAAACCACCTCAACAACCCCTCCTCAGCTCTCTGAACAATCGTTTTGGTAATCCCGCACCTCCTAATTTCCAAACTCCGAATTCTCTGCATTATATTCACACCACACATTGACCTCAGACATGACATCTCCACTGCCTCCAGCCTTCTCCTCGTTGCAACATTCATCACCCATGCTTCACACCCATATAAGAGCGTTGGTATAACTATACTCTCATACATTCCCTCTTTACTTCCATGGACAAGGTTCTTTGTCTCCACAGACTCCGAAGTGCTCCACTCACCCTTTTCCCTCATCAATTCTATGATTCACCTCATCCTTCATAGACCCATCCGCCGACATATCCACTCCCAAATATCTGAATACATTCACCTCCTCCATACTCTCTCCCTCCAATCTGATATCCAATCTTTCGTCACCTATTCTTTTTGTTATCCTCATCACCTTACTCTTTCCTATATTCACTTTCAATTTTCTTCTTTTACACACCCTACCAAATTCATCCACCAACCTCTGCAGCTTCTCTTCAGAATCTCCCAAAAGCACAGTGTCATCAGCAAAGCAACTGTGACAACTCCCACTTTGTATTTGCTTCTTTATCTTTTAGCCCAACACCTCTTGCCAAGACCCTCGCATTCACTTCTCTTACAACCCCATCTATAAATATATTGAACAACCACGGTGACATCACACATCCTTGTCTAAGGCCCACTTTTACTGGGAAATAGCCCCCTTCCCTCCTACACACTCTAACCTGAGCCTCACTATCCTCATAAAAACTCTTCACTGCTTTCAGTAACCTTCCTCCTATTCCATACACCTGCAACATCTGCCACATTGCCCCCTATCTACCCTATCATACGCCTTTTCCAAATCCATAAATGCCACAAAAACATCTTTACCCTTATCCAAATACTGTTCACCTATATGTTTCACTGTAAACACTTGGTCTACACACCCCTACCTTTCCTAAAGCCCCCTTGTTCATCTGCTATCCTGCTTTCTGTTTTACTCTTAATTCTTTCAATAATAACTCTACCATACACTTTACCAGGTACACTCAACAGACTTATTCCCCTATAATTTTTGCACTCTCTTTTGTCCCTTTGCCTTTATACAAAGGAACAATACACGCTCTCTGCCAATCCCTAGGTACCTTACCCTCTTCCATACATTTATTAAATAATAGCACCAACCACTCCAAAATTATATCCCCACCTGCTTTTAACATTTCTATCTTTATCCCATCAATCCCAGCTGCCTTACCCCCTTTCATTCTACCCACTGCCTCATGAACTTCCCTACACCCACAACTGGCTCTTCCACACTCCTACAAGATGTTATTCCTCCTTGCCCTACACACGAAATCACAGCTTCCCTGTCTTCATCAACATTTAACAAATCCTCAAAATATTCTCTCCATCTTCCAGATACCTCTAACTCTCCATTTAATAACTCTCCTCTCCTATTTTTAACTGTCAAATCCATTTGTTCTCTAGGCTTCCTCAACTTATTAATCTCATTCCAAAACTTTTTCTTATTTTCAACAAAATTTGCTGATAACATCTCACCCACTCTCTCATCTGCTCTCTTTTACATTGCTTCACCACTCTTTTAACCTCTCTTTTTCTCTCCATATACTCTTCCCTCCTTGCATCACTTCTACTTTGTAAAAACCTCTCATATGCTAACTTTTTCTCCTTACTACTCTCTTTACATCATCATTCCACCAATCGCTCCTCTTCCCTCCGCACCCACTTTCCTGTAACCACAAACTTCTGCTGAACACTCTAACACTACATTTTTAAATCTACCCCATACATTTTCGACCCCATTGCCTACACTCTCACTAGCCCATCTATCCTCCAATAGTTGTTTATATCTTACCCTAACTGCCTCCTCTTTTAGTTTATAAACCTTCACCTCTCTTTTACTTACTGATTCTATTTTCCTTGTATCCCATCTACCTTTTACTCCCACTGTAGCTATAACTAAAAAGTGATCTGATATATCTGTAGCCCCTCTATAAACATGTACATCCTGAAGTCTACTCAACAGTCTTTTATCTACCAATACATAGTCCAAGAAACTACTGTCATTACGCCCTACATCATATCTTGTATACTTATTTATCCTCTTTTTCTTAAAATATGTATTACCTATAACTAAACCCCTTTCTATACAAAGTTCAATCAAAGGGCTCCCATTATCATTTACACCTGGCACCCCAAACTTACCTACTACACCCTCTCTGCATGTTTCTCCCACTTTAGCATTTAGGTCCCCTACCACAATTACTCTCTCATTTGGTTCAAAAGTTCCTATACATTAGCTTAACATCTCCCAAAATCTCTCTCTCTCCTCTACACTCCTCTCTTCTCCAGGTGCATACACGCTTATTATGACCCACTTTTCGCATCCGACCCTTATTTTAATCCACATAATCCTTGAATTTACACATTTATATTCCCTCTTTTCCTTCCATAACTGATCCTTCAACATTATTGCTACCCCTTCCTTAGCTCTAACTCTCTCAGATACTCCTGACTTAATCCCATTTATTTCTCCCCACTGAAACTCGCCTACCCCCTTCAGCTTTGTTTCGCTTAGGGCCAGGACATCCAACTTCTTTTCATTCATAACATCGGCAATCATCTCTTTCTTATCATCCGCACTACATCCACGCACATTCAGACAACCCAATTTTATAAAGTTTTTCTTCTCGTTTTTAGTAGACTTGATATTTACTGGTAATGAATTCCAGATTCTGGGGCCCTTTATGTGCATAGAATTTTTACATTGGTTAGTATGGACTCGGGGTATGTCAAATAGTGATCTGTGTCTTGTGTCATGGTCGTGGGACCTATTAAAGTTGTTGAGGAGAATTTTGAGCGGAGGGTTGATATTAGCATGTAGAGTATTATGCATGTAGATGGCACATGAATAGGTGTGAATATTTTTTACGGTGAGTAGTTTTAATGTTCTGAATATAGGTGGAGTATGTTGTCTAGAGTGGGAATTTATCATCATCCTGACTGCAGCCTTTTGCTGGGTTATGAGTGGTCTAAGGTGATTTAATGTTGTTGAGCCCCATGCACAAATTCCATAGGTGAGATAAGGGTAGATAAGAGAATGATATAGTGCAATGAGAGCTGGTTGTGGCACATGATCGCGTATCTTAGATAATATACCTACTGTCTTTGAGATTTTCTTAGAAATTTGTTGTATATGAGTTTGGAATTTAAGACTACTGTCAAGGTGGATTCCTAGGAATTTTCCCTCTTTGAGTCTTGTGATGGGTGCACCATTTAGTGTTATGTTAATTGGAACATTTGTAGCTTTGTTTCCAAACTGAATGAAGTAGGTCTTGTCAGTATTGAGAGTAAGTTTATTTGTCGTCATCCATGTTGATATTTTCTGTAATTCGGCATTAACTGGATTTGGGTGAGAGAAGACATATGTTGTGTCATCTGCAAATAGAATGGGTTTTGAGTAGTTGTGATGCATTCGGTAGGTCGTTTATGTAAATGAGAAATAAGAGTGGCCCCAGGACACTACCTTGAGGGACACCGACTGTAATTTGTCGTGTGGAAGAGTTCACTCCATTTGTGTACACATACTGGCTTCTGTTGCTAAGGTACGACTTTAGGTAATTGAGGGGGTGCCCCCTAATACCATAGTGCGCTAATTTTGTGAGCAATAAATCATGGTCGACTGTATCAAATGCTTTGCGTAGGTCTATAAAGATTCCCAGCGGAACTTCTTTCTTCTCAAGTGCGGTGTATATTAACTCTAACATGTGTGTTATAGCATCGTTTGTGCTCTTGTTAGTCCTGAATCCAAATTGACAGGGGTTTAGTACATTGTGTGAGACAAGGAAGGAATAGATCTGTTTATGAATTAATTTTTCGAAGATTTTAGAAAGCAGTGGTAAATTTGAGATTGGTCTATAATTGTTCAAGTCACTTTGGTCACCTCCTTTGTGGATCGGGGTCGGTCAGACATGATCAAAGGATCTTACTAAAAAAATGTCAGTAGTAAAGGAGCAGCTCAGCCTCGCACATGCTCACTCACTACAAGCTTTTTTTTTCTTTTATATGCTTAGATGATTAATAAGATATAGTCAAGCTTTACTTATAATCACCACACAACATATGACATGAGTGATGGTGAATGTGTTTCCTTTTCTAGGGTCTCCCTTAGTGGGAGATAACTAGTGTGGTAAAAAAAATAAAAAAGTAAATTTTTAAGAAAATTATTTTCCTTGCTCTTCAATCTTAATTTAATGGTATGTATATTTTTTTTCAGAGAGACCATTATTTAAATCCACTAACAGAAGACCCAAATCAAGGAAAATATTTGCTTCTCAAGGAAGTCCAACTGGAACAATATTAACTGATGTTGTTAAGGTATATTACTATATGGTTACATTTCTCTGTTTTTTTTCCAAATTCATGAATCACACATAAATCACAATTTCATCATCTCAAAAAGCATGAAGCAATCCAAGTGATTGTTGTAGTAAGTTAATAGATCTGGTTTACAAGAATTTGATAATAAAAAATCTTATTATTAATAAAATTTTGTTCTTTAGGTTTATTTATCCACTTTTCTATATGAAGCTCTTTACATAAATTTTATTATAACAATTGTCAGTGAGACAAGCCAGCAGTTTAAATTTACCTTTCACTCTCAAGACCTCTGATCACAAACCTGCTCTCAGTGTCGAAAAATATTCGAAAAAAAAAATTCTTACCAAAATCTTAAGAATATTATTCTGATTGTTTTAAAGGAAAAAAAAATTGTGATCAGTACTTACCAAGATATAGAGGCGTGAAGTTGACAGAAAGTGAACCGCTTACGGCAACATCGGCGACTGCCGCTCACTCAGTAATATTATTTTTACTTTTATTTTTTATTTTCTAATATTTTATTTTTTCAAGTAATTTTTGTGGCCTATGAGACCAATATAATGCATAATGTATATAGTATATCCACTCATTGTATGCAACACAATAACCGCACAAACATTATCATTATATTGTTTACAAAACCTGTTTACACAAACCCACGCTGCCTTCCCCACCACCCACGCTGCCTTCCCCACCACCCACGCTGCCTTCCCCACCACCCACGCTGCCTTCCCCACCACCACGCTGCCTTCCCACCACCACGCTGCCTTCCCCACCACCCACGCTGCCTTCCCCACCACCCACGCTGCCTTCCCCACCACCCACGCTGCCTTCCCCACCACCCACGCTGCCTTCCCACCACCCACGCTGCCTTCCCCACCACCCACGCTGCCTTCCCCACCACCCACGCTGCCTTCCCCACCACCCACGCTGCCTTCCCCACCACCCACGCTGCCTTCCCCACCACCCACACTACATTCCCCACCACCCACACTGCCTTCCCCACCACCCACACTGCCTTCCCCACCACCCACGCTGTCTTCCCCACTAACCATGCCATCTTCCCCACTAACCATGCCATCTTCCCACCACCCACATGGAAATAAGTCACTTTGTCTGACTTTTTTGGGTTATCCTAGGTAATCTACACATATGCTGCCTTCCCCACCACCCACACTGCCTTCCCCACCACCAATGCTGCCTTCCCCACTAACCATGCTGTCTTCCCCACTAACCATGCTGTCTTCTCCACTAACCATGCTGTCTTCCCCACTAACCATGCTGTCTTCCCCACTAACCATGCTGTCTTCCCCACTAACCATGCTGTCTTCCCCACTAACCATGCTGTCTTCCCACTAACCATGCTGTCTTCCCCACTAACCATGCTGTCTTCCCCACTAACCATGCTGTCTTCCCACTAACCATGCTGTCTTCCCCACTAACCATGCTGTCTTCCCCACTAACCATGCTGTCTTCCCCACTAACCATGCTGTCTTCCCCACTAACCATGCTGTCTTCCCCACTAACCATGCTGTCTTCCCCACTAACCATGCTGTCTTCCCCACTAACCATGCTGTCTTCCCCACTAACCATGCTGTCTTCCCCACTAACCATGCTGTCTTCCCCATAACCATGCTGTCTTCCCCACTAACCATGCTGTCTTCCCCACTAACCATGCTGTCTTCCCCACTAACCATGCTGTCTTCCCACTAACCATGCTGTCTTCCCCACTAACCATGCTGTCTTCCCCACTAACCATGCTGTCTTCCCCACTAACCATGCTGTCTTCCCCACTAACCATGCTGTCTTCCCCACTAACCATGCTGTCTTCCCCACTAACCATGCTGTCTTCCCCACCACCCACATGGAAATAAGTCACTTTGACTGTTTTGGTGGAAGATGGAAGGTTGATAATCGTCTTCCTCTTCCAAACACTAGCATACTACTCCATCTTCTCCCTTCCTCCCGTGTTGCACACATCAACAACTCTTCAATAAATGTAAGTGACATGTTATTGTACTATTATTTCTTAATTTTTCATAAAAATGTGTATAATTTAAGGTCAAAAAGTTCTAAAAAATATTTTATTTTAATACTTTTGGATGTCTGGAACGGATTAATTTTATTTCCATTATTTCTTATGGGGAAAATAGAATCGGAGTTCAACCAAACCGGTGGTCAACGGGCCCTCTGGGACGGATTACCGACGAGAACCGGGGGTCCACTGTAATGCTTATGCCACATGTGTATAAGCACCGTGTCAAATCATACTGGTCGACAGACCGCCTGATTGCAACACCAGGTTTCAGTGATATAATATCAGTGAATCGATTTGTACTACTGTTATGTGTTACATTTCTCAGACAAAACCAGGCCTGACAGAAACAACAGGTTATATAAGATTAGGAATGTGTTTCTGTATCTGAAAGAGAAATTCAATATGTATTTTTATCCCTTCAGGAAGCTTGTTATTGATGAGTCATTGATTCTGTTCAAAGGTAGACTGTCGTTCAAGCAGTATATACCAAGCAAGAGGAAACGCTTTAGTATAAAGCTGTTTGTGCTTTGTGATTGCTACAGTGGTCTTTTTTTTTTTTTTTTTTTTTTTTTTTTTTTTCAACAAGTCGGCCGTCTCCCACCGAGGCAGGGTGACCCAAAAAGAAAGAAAATCCCCAAAAAGAAAATACTTTCATTATCATTCAACACTTTCACCACACTCATACATAATCACTGTCTTTGCAGAGGAGCTCAGATACGACAGCTGAGAAAAGTCCCTCCCAGCTGTCACTATCTCAGACCCCTCCTTTAAAGTGCAGGCATTGTACTTCCCTTTTCCAGGACTCAAGTCCAAATAAATCAATTAACTGGTTTCCCTGAATCCCTTCACAAAATGTTACCCTGCTCACACTCCAACAGATCGTCATGTCCCAAAAACCATTCGTCTCCATTCACTCCTATCTAACACGCTCACACATGCTTGCTGGAAGTCGAAGCCCCTCGCCCACAATACCTCCTTTACCCCTTCCCTCCAACCTTTTCTAGGACGACCCCTACCCCGCCTTCGTTCCCCTACAGATTTATACGCTCTCCAAGTCATTCTACTTTGATCCATTCTCTCTAAATGACCAAACCACCTCAACAACCCCTCTTCAGCCCTCTGACAAATACTTTTAGTAACTCCACACCTTCTCCTAATTTCCACATTCCGAATTTTCTGCATAATATTTACACCACACATTGCCCTTAGACAGGACATCTCCACTGAACAATAGTAATAAACAATATTTTTCATTGTAAGTGTTTGTAAATACGTTTTGTAAACAAAATAGTGAGAACAAACTTTATGCCATTATTGTGTAATAATCAACTTCAAGAAAGAAAATAAAAAATTACCGGCCAACCGGAAGTCAGCGATGTTGCCGTAAGCGGTTCAGTTTTGGTCAACTTCAATCCTCTATATCTCGGTAAGTATTGATCACAAAAATTTTTTTTTTAGCCAATTATATTTAGAAAAAAAAAAAAACTATCATTTCATAAGAAAAAATAATTTTTTTTTTTTATATTCTGCGACCCTGAGAACGAGATTCGGAGAGGGCCTTGCAACCCCCATAGGGTTAAGTAGTCTATAAGCCATTAGATTTAGACTGCCCATAATGCCATGTCATGATAGTGGCTCTCTTTGCACTTCAGTTCATGATTGTAATTACAAAATCTATGTAAACTTGCAATGAAATATAAATATTATTATTATTATTATATTATTTCAGCATGATACAAGGTTTGTATAAAGGAGAATGCTGTCTTGCTTTTGTCTGCTATTGTTTTGAGTTTCTCACTTCTTCTCTCCTTACATTTGTACATTTATGACTTGTTACACTGTTTAGCTTTTGAATTGGTTTATAGCCTCTCCTTACTTAACGACGGAGATAGGTGCCTAAGACCTCGTCGGTAAACGATTTTGTCGCTAATCGAGGAATCACCCCTTACTGACACTTCAAAAGTGTCACCACCCAAAATTGAAACATTCAGTTTTATGTTTGCTGGGAAATTCCTTTCAATCTGTTTATTATTAACGGTAATACAACATGAAATAGGTCAGTGACTTACTTCCGAGATAGTCCAGGAAACACGTGCATAGCTGATTACTTGGGAAACTTTTTTTTTCGAGAAAATCGCACTTTTTTTTCAGTCTTTGCATAGGATAAGAGTGATCTTCTATAGTTACCCTTCAGGTGCGTAACGTTTTCTCGGTCACGTTTTTTTTTTTTTTCCCTCCACCCTTCAATAACTCTCTATATAATATCAGATTTTATTAATTTGAGTGTCATTATCATGCTTCTACGTTATTTATGTTATACCTAATATTATTCTGGAATAAATATGATAGATAACATTTATTGATAGTAATAGTATAATTATTGTAAATATGCAGAAAATTCGGAGTGTGGAAATTAGGAGTAGGTGTGGAGTTACTAAAAGTATTTGTCAGAGGGCTGAAGAGGGGTTGTTGAGGTGGTCATTTAGAGAGAATGGATCAAAGTAGAATGACTTGGAGAGCATATAAATCTGTAGGGGAAGGACGGCGGGTAGGGTCGTCCTCGAAAGGTTGGAGGGAGGGTAAAGGAGGTTTTGTGGGCGAGGGCTTGGACTTCCAGCAAGCATGTGTGAGCGTTTTAGATAGGAGTGAATGGAGACGAATGGTTTTTGGGACCTGACGAGCTGTTGGAGTGTGAGCAGGGTAACATTTTGTGAAGGGATTCAGGGAAACCAATTAATTGATTTAGTTGGACTTGAGTCCTGGAAATGGGAAGTACAATGCCTGCACTTTAAAGGAGGGGTCTGGGATAGTGACAGTTGGGAAGGACTTATTCTCAGCTGTCGTATCTGAGCTCCTCTGCAAAGACAGTGATTATGTATGAGTGAGATGAAAGTGTTGAATGATGATGCAAGTATTTTCTTTTTGGGGATTTTCTTTCATTTTGGGTCACCCTGCCTCGGTGGGAGACGGCCGACTTGTTGAAAGAAAAAATAGTATAATTATTCAATATTTTATAGTGGGGTGAAGCGTCATTTGGAATCATGAGTTACTGACACACTGCTATTTCTCCCTCTGACACACTGCTCCTTCTCCCTCTGCTGTAGCTCTGCCCACTTTGTAATGATGCCAAATGCTGAATTAAATACGTATATTAGAAGAAAAAAAAATCCAACTTGATAACTTTATTATAAATTGCATAACTCTTATATATTACAGAAAACAATAAAAAAGTAAAATACACATACAATGAGTTAAGCTTGCAGAAAAATACATTAAATTCACCATCTAACATCGTTACGAAGTGGGAGGAGCTAAATATGAGAGGGAGAGGGGAGCAGAAGCATTCAGTATCTTGTGAGTCTTCATGGGTGTCGGGTGTTAGCCATGGTGCTAATAAAATGTGTAATTATGCTAATATTAGTAATAAAGGTTATCTATCTATTACATTTATTCCAAATTGATATCAGAAACACAATAAATACCTGGAGTCTACCTGGAGAGAATTCCAGGGGTCAACGCCCCCGCAGCCCGGTCTGTGACCAGGCCTCCTGTTGGACCAGAGCCTGATCAACCAGGCTGTTACTGCTCGCCGCACGCAGTCCAACGTACGAACCACAGCCCGGCTGATCAGGTACCGACTTGAGGTGCCTGTCCAGTGCCTGCTTGAAGACAGCCAGGGGCTTGTTGGTAATCCCCCTGATGTATGCTGGGAGGCAGTTGAACACTCTTGCGCCCCTCACACTTATTGTGTTGTCCCTCAACGTGCTAGTGGCACCCCTGCTCTTCATTGGGGGGATGTTACATCGCCTACCGAGTCTTTTGCTTTCGTACGGAGTGATTTTTGTGTGCAAGTTTGGTACTAAGCCCTCGAGAATTTTCCATGTGTATATAATGTATCTCTCCCGCCTGCGTTCTAGAGAGTACAGGTTTAGGAACTTCAAGCGTTCCCAGTAGTTGAGGTGGTTTATCGCACTTATGCGTGCGGTGAAGGTTCTCTGCACATTTTCAAACGGTGTTTACATCAGGGAAAACACTCCTAGATCACTCTTGCCATAAGAAAAAATGCAAAAATACCATTTATTATTATTATTATTATTATTATTATAATTTATAATGATAATCAATCTGGAGCGCTTTAAATGTCATAAGTATTTCGTATAGGTTTGGTATCTGACGTTTAACCCTTTCAGGGTTTCGGTCATACTAGTACGGCTTACGCTCTGGGGTTTTCCACGTACTAGTACGCATAAATTCTAGTGCCTTCAAATTAAGTGCGAAAAGGCTGGTATGCCTAGTGGTGAGAGAATGGGTCTGCGTGGTCAGTGTGCGCAGTAGGAAAAAAATCGGGGAGCCACTGGTGCATTGTGGGAACGCCATGTTAGTACACCTTGTTCACCATGCCTCGCGGTAAAAAACACCTCACTCCTCGGCGAATTGGAACACTTTTGTTCCCCAGTGACAGTTCTAACACCGATGGGAGTGTCAGTGATGATGAGTTTCAAGGTTTTGAGGAGGTTGTGACCAAAACTAATGACCATAATACAGTGGACCCTCGGTTAACGAATACCCCGGAAATCGTACAATTATGTAAGTATAATATTTTAAGTGCATGTGGAAGTGTATTTTTGGGGGTCTGAAATAGACTAACCTACGTGACATTATTTCTTAAGGACGTAAATTCGTTCGGTAATGGCACTTGAGCAGGCTTCTGGGATGAAGTTTTTTCGTTAACCGAGGGTCCACTGTACTTCAACCTCCGGTGCTGTGGCATCTTGTTCATGCTCAATTGTTCCAGAACGAAAGAGGAAACTGTTATTTACTCATATCCCGGACTCAGATGTGAGCAATGGTGATGATAGTGATAGTAAATATGAACTCCAAGCTCTTCAAAACAGTTCCAGTAGCGAGAGTGGAGCAGAATATTCTCCAGTGAAGCGTCAGTATATACGACGGTATATGTGCTCTGGTAGCGTGCCATATGCTGTTCCAAGGGGATGGAGTACATCACGGAGTACATCCCGTGGGTGTACAACAGGAAGTGATAGTGAAAATGACGATGATAGTGTTGCAATTGGGATGAGAAATGTGCATGCATCTGGTAGTGGTGGTGGTGCCAGGCGCGAGGCACCAGCAGTGGACCATGCTGGCACCGACGCCACTGAGTCAGCTCAGCTACAACAAAGGCCATCCTCACCCACCCACCAACCCCCACTACCACAACCTCCACTTCCACAACCCCCACAACCACCTGTAAATATCCAGTACCCACCAGCAGACCGCACCTGGGATTGGCAGGAAGCTGACAATTTTATTCCCAATCCCCATCAGTTTGATGAAAGTCAAAGTGGAATATGCCCATCTTGTCCACTTGGGAACAATGCTACTGAACTGTAATGTTTCGAGTTATTTTTTGACGATCCCCTGATGGAAATTATTGTCAGGGAAAGCAACAGATACTACGAGTACACAATGGCAAACACAATACTTTCACCAACATCACACCTCAACAGGTGGAAAGAAACAACTGTGGCTGAGATGTATCTTTTCTTTGCCACAATAATGCTTATGCCACATGTGTATAAGCACAGTGTCAAATCATACTGGTCGACAGACCGCCTGATTGCAACACCAGGTTTCAGTGATATAATATCAGTGAATCGATTTGTGCTACTGATACGTATGCTACACTTCTCAAACAAAACCAGGCCTGACAGAAACGACAGGTTATATAAGATTACGAATGTGTTTCTGTATCTGAAAGAGAAATTCAATATGCATTTTTATCTCTTCAGGAAGCTTGTTATTGACGAGTCACTGATTCTGTTTAAAGGTAGACTGTCGTTCAAGCAGTATATGCCAAGCAAGAGGAAACGCTTTGGTATAAAGTTGTTTGTGCTTTGTGATTGCTACAGTGGTATTGTATTGGATATTATTGTGTACACTAGAAGTTATACATTACAAGATACCAGGAGGTTATTGGGTATCTCTGGTGATGTGGTTAGAACAATGATGGAACCATATCTTGGTAAGGGGCATATATTATATACTGATACTAGTTCTTGTTCCTGTTTATTTCCTCTTATCTCCATGGGGAAGTGGAACAGAATTCTTCCTCCGTAAGCCATGCGTGTCGTAAGAGGCGACTAACATGCTGGGAGCAAGGGGCTAGTAACCCCTTCTCCTGTATATATTACTAAATGTAAAATGGGAAACTTTCGTTTTTCATTTTGGGCCACCCCACTTCGGTGGGAAACGGCCGACGTGTTGAAAGAAAGAAGAACTGGTACACAAGCTCCTCCCTCGGTGATTTTTTGCGAGTGAACTTGACAGATGTGTGCGGTACAGTGCGTGCATATCGTAAGCATATGCCTAGGTTCAATGCAGGCACTCATAGAGGTCAGGTGCAGGCGTTTGCTGCCAATGACATCATGGCATTTCGGTGGCATGACAAACGAGATGTCACACTGTTGTCATCAATTCACCCTAACGAAATGACAGACACTGGCAGGGTGAGTAGAGAGACCAAGGAACCCATTCTAAAACCTGCAGCTGTGATTGACTACACCCTCAATATGCGCTTAGTGGACAAATGTGATATGCAGATTGGGTTTGCAGATTGTGTTCGCAAGAGTTATAAGTGGTACATAAAACTCTTTTTTCACATTCTGGACATTACCATGCTCAATGCTTATAATATTTATAAGTTGAAGACCACAAACAAACCACCATATGGCGAATTTTGTTTGTCTGTCATCAGACAAATAATATTCAAGTACCAAGGAGCAACACCTGCAATAGAAAACCGCCCAACACCAAGTTATCAACACCTACCCTCTCGTCTGAGGCTTGGTGGTGAACACTTCCTAACACAACTGCCTGCTTCTGCTTGCAAGAAAAAGGCTCATAAGAGGTGTTTTGTTTGTGCACATACAAAAAAACGCCCACAACAACGCAGAGACACTCGTTTTATGTGTGTGGAATGTAAAACACCACTGTGCATGGAACCATGTTTCAGAGACTTCCACAGGCTGCAGAACTTCTAGAAACATGTCCAGTTACTATATATATGTATATATATGATTGAACAATAGAAATAAACAACATTTGTTATTGTAAATACGTTGTGTAAACAAAATAGTGATAACAAACTTTGTCATTATTGTGTAATAATTAGCAAGTGAATATTTGAAAAACAGCACTTATATTGGTCTCACAGGCCATGAAAGTTATTTGAAAAAAAAAAATTAAAATCGATCAGAAAACAACTTCAAGAAATAAAAAAAACTATTACCGGCCAACCGGAAGTCAGCGATGTTGCCATCAGCGGTTCAATTTTGGTCAACTTCAATCCTCTATATCTTGGTAAGTATTGATCGCAAAAATGTATTATTTTTGCCTATTAGATTTAGAAAAAAGAACTATCATTTCATAAGAATTTTTTTTTTTTTTTTTTAAATTCATGGACCCTGAAAATGAGTTTCGGAGAGGGGCCTTGGACCCTGAAAGGGTTAAAGCACTCCAGAGCGATTATTATTTGTTATTATTATTATTACTACTATTGACATACCTTGTTCATAGATTTTAATAATTTCTTAAGCTGCCACGATACACCGAGAATGTAAACACACAGATGAACACACCAGCTAACCCCTTTACTGTGAACTTCTTTTGTACTTCTTCCATTTTCCTCTTGTTTTTCCTCTTTCAAGTGCTGCTCCACTTCTAACATAGACGAAATATGTAGTCTTGGAGATTGTTTGATGCTGAGACGCATCACTAACCCCTTTACAATGAACTTCTTTTATACTTCTTCCATTTTCCTCTTGTTTTTCCTCTTCCAAGAGTAAAAACAACAGGAAATTTGTACAAATATGTAGTCTTGGAGACTGTGAAAGCTAGTGTACTGATTAGCTGTAAGAAGGAGATTAAGATGCTTGATGCTGAGTCGCTGCGCTGCCCGTTCATGACCCAAGTTCTCGTATAGTATACAATAACAACTCATCAGAGAGCCTGTCGTAACTCCGAGTTGTCGGTAAACAAGTACGTATGTCGGTAAGTGAGGAAAGGCTGTATTTCCTATACAGTGGAACCTCTACTAACGAGCGCATCCACATGCGAGTTTTTCCAGATGCGAGCAGTCGATCGGTCAATTTTTTGCTTCCATAGGCGAGCGAAATTTCCAGATGCGAGTGGGCCTCAAGGGAGGTTCCTTGACGCTGGTGAGGGGCTCTTGCCCTTGATCTAGGGAATTGGATCTCATTTGTTTGTTGGACTATCTTATTGAAACTTGGGCAATGTATGATGGAAAGCTGTTTCTTAATGTACACCAAAATTGAAAGAAATCTGACTGTAAATAACTGAGTTCACTTCTCAGCCTTAGCTGGCCCTTAGCGGTATATTTTCGTATGGTTTTTATGGTTGGATTCTCGTTTTTTTGGTCTCAATTGATAGAATGGAAGATATATTACAGACATAGATATGATTTTGATTGCTTTCACAATGAAAAGTACCTTGAAATTGAGCTCAAAGTAGCTGAAATGTTTGATTTTTGGCGATGTTCAAGAGTAAACAAATGACGTCACTATCCAATACCTGTCCGAATGGGTTGACATTATTTGTACAATTATTACAATAATGCAATAGTCTGCATAATAGTAAATCTTCTATCTTTTGTGTGAATAAAAATTCCAAATGGTAAGCAAGAGTATTATTATAAGAATACATACGTACTACTACTACTACTACTACTAATAATAATAATAATAATGATATGTATAATATAATAATTATTATAATAAGAATAATTATTATTATAAGAATACGTACGTACTAAAAAATAATATGTAATTATAATAATAATAATACTATAAGTGAGTTTCAGATCGCCATCACAAGATGGCAGTGTGTATCAAAACATCGCCGCTCAGGGAGGGAGGGAATTTTTTGCGTTTTCATTACGTTTCTTGCAGTTATTTTGCGAAATTTATTCTTTCTAACCATGGATCTTATGAAAGCAAGTGCAAAGGACAGTGCTGAGAATAAAATGAGGATGATTTCCATGGAATTAAAGCAGGAAATCATACATAAACACAAACTAGGTATACCATTGAGAGTGTACCATTGAGAGTGTACCATCGAGTGTACCATTGAGAGTACCATTGAGAGTGTACCAATGAGAGTGTACCATTAGGAGTGTAGCAATTAAGCCATTAAGAGATAGAAAAAGGACGATCTAATGGAGTTTGCCTTACAAACACTCAGTTTTCTGTTATAAAAGCATGGGAAGGTATGCCAGGAGCAACAAAAATGGCCACTGACTCCACATCTACTAATACTACTCACATATGTAATATTTCATTCATTCTAGTGTACAGTCATACCTCGGTTAACGATATTAATCCGTCAGAGAGGGCGTATCTGTAACCGAATCAATCGTTATCCGAATCAATTTTCCCCATAAGAAATAATGGAAATAAAATTAATCCGTTCCAGACTTCCAAAAGTAGTAAAATAAAATATTTTTTAGAACTTTTTGACATTAAATAATACACAATTTAATGAACATTAAAGAAATACAGTGGTACCTCGAGTTACGATATTTTTTCGTTCGAGAATGCTGTTCAAGTGCCATTACCAAACGAATTTATCCCCATAAGGAATAATGTAAAATAGACTAGTCCTTTTACACTCCCAAAAATATACTTACAAAAGCATTTAAAAAAATAAACTTACATAAAAGGGCGATTTTGAGGACCATCGTAACTCGAGGTACCACTGTACATGTAAATATAGTACAATAACATGTCACTTTCATTTATTGAAGAGTTGTTGATGTGTGGAGGACGGGAGGAGGGGAAAGGATGGAGTATAGTATGCTAGTGATTGGAAGGGGAATCCCATTCCATTAACACTGCAGGTGGCAAGTTCTTTTCTGGGGTTACTGGCCTTTTTCTTTGAATGCTACACTCCCTGCATGAATGCTACACTCCTTGCATGAATGCTACACTCCCTGCGTGAATGCTACACTCCCTGCATGAATGCTACACTCCCTGCATCCCTGCTTCACTCCCTGCATGAATGCTACACTCCCTGCATGCCTGCTATACTCCCTGCATGCCTGCTACACTCCCTGCATGCCTGCTACACTCCCTGCATGAATGCTACACTCCCTGCATGCCTGCTACACTCCCTGCATGAATGCTACACTCCCTGCATGCCTGCTACACTCCCTGCATGTCTGCTACACTCCCTGCATGAATGCTACACTCCCTGCATGAATGCTACACTCCCTGCATGCCTGCTACACTCCCTGCATGCCTGCTACACTCCCTGCATGAATGCTACACTCCCTGCATCCCTGCTTCACTCCCTGCATGAATGCTACACTCCCTGCATGAATGCCATTATTGTGTAAAAATCAACTTCAAGAAAGAAAAGAAAAAATTACGGAAGTCAGCGATGTTGCCGTAAGCGGTTCAGTTTTGGTCAACTTCAATCCTCTATATCTCGGTAAGTATTGATCACAAAAATTTTTTTTTTAGCCAATTATATTTAGAAAAAAAAAAACTATCATTTCATAACAAAAAATAATTTTTTTTTTTTAAATTCTGCGACCCTGAGAACGAGATTCGGAGAGGGCCTTGCAACCCCCATAGGGTTAAGTAGTCTATAAGCCATTAGATTTAGACTGCCCATAATGCCATGGCATGATAGTGGCTCTCTTTGCACTTCAGTTCATGATTGTAATTACAAAATCTATGTAAACTTGCAATGAAATAAAAATATTATTATTATTATTATATTATTTCAGCATGATACAAGGTTTGTATAAAGGAGAATGACATATGGGTATACATGCCAAAAGCCCCTGTATATTCAGAGCATTTCGGGCAAACTTAAGACTTAACTTAGGATTAATAAGGCAGTAACAATAATGTCCAGTTTACATCAAAAACTGGATTATGTCACGACTCTTAGGCCCAGTTTGTGACATAGGGTGGGGTGTGACTGTATTCTGTTTTTCCACAATAATTTTCCTTTTTACGAACTTAGAGATTTCATGCTGTCTTGCTTTTGTCTGCTATTGTTTTGAGTTTCTCACTTCTTCTCTCCTTACATTTGTACATTTATGACTTGTTAGACACTGTTTAGCTTTTGAATTGGTTTATAGCCTCTCCTTACTTAACGACGGAGATAGGTGCCTAAGACCTCGTCGGTAAACGATTTTGTCGCTAATCGAAGAATCACCCCTTACTGACACTTCAAAAGTGTCACCACCCAAAATTGAAACATTCAGTTTTATGTTTGCTGGGAAATTCCTTTCAATCTGTTTATTATTAACGGTAATACAACATGAAATAGGTCAGTGACTTACTTCCGAGATAGTCCAGGAAACACGTGCATAGCTGATTACTTGGGAAACTTTTTTTTTCGAGAAAATCACACTTTTTTCAGTCTTTGCATAGGATAAGAGTGATCTTCTATAGTTACACTCCCTGCATGAATGCTACACTCCCTGCATCCCTGCTTCACTCCCTGCATGAATGCTACACTCCCTGCATGCCTGCTACACTCCCTGCATACCTGCTACACTCCCTGCATGCCTGCTACACTCCCTGCATGAATGCTACACTCCCTGCATGCCTGCTACACTCCCTGCATGCCTGCTACACTCCCTGCATGAATGCTACACTCCCTGCATGAATGCTACACTCCTGCATGAATACTACACTCCCTGCATGAATGCTACACTCCCTGCATGAATGCTACACTCCCTGCATGCCTGCTACACTCCCTGCATGAATGCTACACTCCCTGCATGCCTGCTACACTCCCTGCATGCCTGCTACACTCCCTGCATGAATGCTACACTCCCTGCATGAATGCTACACTCCCTGCATGAATGCTACACTCCCTGCATGAATGCTACACTCCCTGCATGCCTGCTACACTCCCTGCATGCCTGCTACACTCCCTGCATGAATGCTACACTCCCTGCATGAATGCTACACTCCTGCATGCCTGCTACACTCCCTGCATGCCTGCTACACTCCCTGCATGCCTGCTACACTCCTGCATGCCTGCTACACTCCCTGCATGCCTGCTACACTCCCTCATGCCTGCTACCTCCTGCATGAATGCTACACTCCCTACATCCCTGCTTCACTCCCTGCATGAATGCTACACTCCCTGCATTCCTGCTACACTCCCTGCATGAATGCTACACTCCCTGCATGCCTGCTACACTCCCTGCATGCCTGCTACACTCCCTGCATGCCTGCTACACTCCCTGCATGAATGTTACACTCCCTGCATGAATGCTACACTCCCTGCATGAATGCTACACTCCCTGCATGAATGCTACACTCCCTGCATGAATGCTACACTCCCTGCATGAATGCTACACTCCCTGCATGAATGCTACACTCCCTGCATGAATGCTACACTCCCTGCATGAATGCTACACTCCCTGCATGAATGATACACTCCCTGCATGAATGCTTCACTCCCTGCTACACTCTTTACCACAGGCTTGGCACTAGGAGCTTTCTTGGGGCCCATGGTGGCTTATTTAGCAGTTGCAAGCACTAAAAACAGTGGAATAATGACAATATACTGGTATGAATGCGTGGGTGGAGTGGGTGGTGGTCGTTCTCGCTTGTAAACAATAGCACACTGATGCTCCCTGGAGTGCCTGCACAGCTGGGCGCCACGCGGACGCGTCTGGGACGAATATCGTAAACCGAAGCAATCATCGTAAACCGAGTCAATATTTTGACGTAAAAATGTATCGCTCAGAGTAGATACTCTCGAAACTCTTCAAAGGTATATCAAAGGTAACCGAATTTATCGTTATGTGACGCCATCGTTAACCGAGGTATGACTGTATATATCATGTATCTATGTTATTAATATTGTTTATTACATCTTATTAGATGAATTGTGATAGATAAATAAGCCATAAAGTTGATATTTGGGAAATTATTGAAGTATTTTGTGGAGTCTGGAATTCCACTGAAACGGATTAATTCCATTTCAATTCATTTAACTGAGGAAAATTGACTCTGCAAACGAGCAAATCCAGTTGCGAGCAAGCTCCTGGAATGGATTAAACTCGTAAGTAGAGGTTCCACTGTATTTCTTTTTTTTCTTTTATCATAGGTTTTTACCTGTTAAACCATTCTTTGTTACATCTTTCATTGAGGATGGGGGGAATAAACTTATTTCAGTTTCATGTATTTTGTAGAACTATTTATTCTGTGATATTGGGAATGGATGGTAGTTGGTATAGATGGATATTTGAAAGGGGTGTGGGGAGGGGCAATGTTCATAACAAACTTACATCTCAGTTGATTAATTCATGGTAGCCCTAAGAACCTAACACCTGGAATTAACATGTCTAATGTATTTTGCTTAAGCACCTCGACTGAAGTTTGTATTTTGATTGTTGTTATTGGTTTAGTAGCCTTTATTCAAAAGCTATCAGAGTTACAGTAACATATTCTCTAACCTAAATGATGTGCATTCTGTCTCTTCAGTTGGGGCCAGAGGATCTTTGTAGTGCTACTTGGTGTGGAGTCTGTGAAAAGGAATTTCCATCTGCTGGTAGTCTAAAAGTTCACCTTTCTCGTATGCATAGCCAGGTGAAGTGGTGTCACACATGCACCAAGGTAAGAAAATGATTGCATACTACACAATATAGTATATTTGAATTTTTAAATAATAAATGACACATTGGCAGAGAGCATGCATAGTTCTTTTGTCTAAGAAAAAAGGGGACAATTTTTAATATGTGCATAATGTGTAGGGATGTTGCAGTCTGAGGTTAATTTGAATTATGATGCCAGCACACTTTTAGCCAGACAGCGGTTAAATGAATGATGAGATGGTAATCATGCTTTTTTCTTGGGTCACTCTGCCTTAATGGGAGATGGTCTTTGAGGTAAAATATTAAATAAATAAAAAAATATATATACATTAGGGCCCCACTTATACGGCAGGTTAGGTTCCAGGCTACTGCCAGAAAGCGGACATCGCTGGAGAGTGGAACACCATTTGTTTCCACTTATGTCAGATAATAAGTTTCCTCTAACATATATTAAGTTAGCAATAGAACTAGGCATTAAAAAACAATAAAAAGTAAAATACACACACAGTACACTCATTACTTACCTCAGAATATTTGTAGTCTTAATGTAGGGTGAGAAGTGAGCAGTGTCTATTTAGTCTGCCCCATAATGCCATGGCATGATAGTGGCTCTCTTTGCACTGCAACTCATTATTGTAATTACATAATCTCAATGTAAACTTGCAGTGAAATAAAAATTTGTATTTGTAAGAAGTCAGGTGTGGTAGGTATGGTAGCCCATCTGGCCACTCCACCCGCACATAATATACGTACTAGACATTTAAAGCGCCATAAAGCAATAAAATGCATATATATACAGTACACTCATTACTTACCTTAAAATATTTGTAGCCTTAATGTAGGGTGAGAGGTGAGTAAATAAGATAAAAACGAATAAATGAGAGAGAGAGAATGAGTAAATGAGAGAGGACAGAACCGCAGAGTATGTAAACAAACACACGTTCATTTCCATATTTATAAAGCTTATATAATAATACAGGTCTCCCTCAACATTTGCGAGGGTTAGGGGATCAAGAGCCTCGCGAATGTTGAAAAATCGCAAATGTTTGGTGCCCCATAATATTGTAGGGAAATATAATACAATACTGCTTCCTTAACCTATTGAACCATGAACAATCATAAAACACATGAAAACATCATAAAATAATGTACTACTATATACATGTTATGGTGACATGGGCTGGTTGTGGAGGGAGGCCTGTAATAGTATAATTATACAATATTTTATAGTGGGGTGAAGTGTCATGGAGAATCACAAGTTACTGAGACATTGCTGCTTCTCCCTCTGATGTAGCTCCGCCCACTTTGTAATGATGCCAAATGCTGAATTAAATACGTATATTAGAAAAAAATAAAAATGAAAATGAAACTCCAACTTGATAACTTTATTTTAATTTGCATAACTCTTATATTACAGAAAACAATAAAAAGGTAAAATACACATACAATGAGTTAAGCTTACAGAAAAATACATTAAATTCAACATCTAACATCGTTACGAAGTGGGAGGAGCTATTGGAGGGAGGGAGAGGCGAGCAGTAACATTTAGTGTCTGGTGAGTCGTCATGGGTGATGGATGTTAGCCTTAGCGCTAATAAAATGATGTGTAATTACACTAATATTAATAATAAAGGTTATCTATCTATTACATTTATTCCAAATTGATATCAGGAAAACGATAAATACCCTAGAACTGTAATAAAGACACTGAAATGAATAATATATGCCATATTATATGAAGGATAAGAGGAGCAGGCAGGCCGCCACTCATAAGAGTTGTTTACATCAGGGTAAACATGCCTAGATCACTCTTGTCATAAGACCAAATGCAAAAATAGCATTTATTAGAATAATAATTTATAATAGTTTATAATAATTGATCTGGAGCACTTTAAATGTCATCAGTATTTGGTAGCTGACATTTAGAGCACTCCACAGCAATTATTATTTATTATTATTTTTTTTATTTTATTAACACATCGGCCGATTCCCACCAAGGCAGGGTGGCCCGAAAAAGAAAAACTTTCATCATCATTCACTCCATCACTGTCTTGCCAGAGGGGTGCTTTACACTACAGTTATAAAACTGCAACATTAACACCCCTCCTTCAGAGTGCAGACACTGTACTTCCCATCTCCAGGACTCAAGTCCGGCCTGCCGGTTTCCCTGAATCCCTTCATAAATGTTACTTTGCTCACACTCCAACAGCACATCAAGTATTAAAAACCATTTGTCTCCATTCACTCCTATCAAATACGCTCACGCATGCTTGCTGGAAATCCAAGCCCTCGCACACAAAACCTCTTTAACCCCCTCCCTCCAACCTTTCCTAGGCCGACCCCTACCCCGCCTTCCCTCAACTACAGATTTATACACTCTCGAAGTCATTCTGTTTCGTTCCATTCTCTCTACATGTCCGAACCACCTCAACAACCCCTCCTCAGCCCTCTGGATAATAGTTTTGGTAATCCCACACCTCCTAATTTCCAAACTCCGAATTCTCTGCATTATATTCACACCACACATTGACCTCAGACATGACATCTCCACTGCCTCCAGCCTTCTCGTTGCAATATTCATCACCCATGCTTCACACCCATATAAGAGTGTTGGTATAACTATACTCTCATACATTCCCCTCTTTACTTCCATAGACAAAGTTCTTTGTCTCCACAGACTCCGAAGTGCACCAATTACCCTTTTACCCTCATTAATTCTATGATTCACCTCATCCTTCATAGACCCATCCGCTGACATGTCCACTCCCAAATATCTGAATACATTCACCTCCTCCATACTCTCTCCCTCCAATCTGATATCCAATCTTTTGTCACCTAATCTTTTTGTTATCCTCATCACCTTACTCTTTCCTATATTCACTTTCAATTTTCTTCTTTTACATACCCTACCAAATTCATTCATCAACCTCTGCAACTTCTCTTCAGAATCTCCCAAAAGCACAGTGTCATCATCAAAAAGCAACTGTGACAACTCCCACTTTGTATTTGATTCTTTGTCTTTCAACCCCACACCTCTTGCCAAGACCCTCGCATTCACTTCTCTTACAACCCCATCTATAAATATATTGAACAACCACGGTGACATCACACATCCTTGTCTAAGGCCTACCATTACTGGGAAATAATCTCCCTCTCTCCTACACACTCTTACCTGAGCCTCACACTCCTCATAAAAGCTCTTCACTGCTTTCAGTAACATACCTCCTATTCCATACACCTGCAACATCTGCCACATTGCCGCCTATCCACCCTATCATACGCCTTTTCCAATTCCATAAATGCCACAAAAACCTCTTTACCCTTATCTAAATACTGTTCACCTATATGTTTCACTGTAAACACTTGGTCTACACACCCCCTACCTTTCCTAAAGCCCCCTTGTTCATCTGCTATCCTGTTCTCCGTCTTACTCTTAATTCTTTCAATAAAAACTCTACCATACACTTTACCTGGTATACTCAACAGACTTCTTCCCCTATAATTTTTGCACTCTCTTTTGTCCCCTTTGCCTTTATACAAAGGAACAATACATGCTCTCTGCCAGTCCCTAGGTACCCTCTTCCATACATTTATTAAATAATAGCACCAACCACTCCAAAACTATATTCCCGCCTGCTTTTAACATTTCTATCTTTATCCCATCAATCCCAGCTGCCTTACCCCCTTTCATTCTACCCACTGCCTCACGAACTTTCCCCACACTCACAACTGGCTCTTCCACACTCCTACAAGATGTTATTCCTCCTTGCCCTATACACGAAATCACAGCTTCCCTGTCTTCATCAACATTTAACAACTCCTCAAAATATTCCCTCCATCTTCCCGATACCTCTAACTCTAGATTTAATAACTCTCCTCTCCTATTTTTAACTGTCAAATCCATTTGTTCCCTAGGCTTCCTCAACTTATTAATCTCACTCCAAAACTTTTTCTTATTTTCAACAAACTTTGTTGATAACATCTCACCCACTCTCTCATTTGCTCTCTTTTTACATTGCTTCACCACTCTTTTAACCTTTCTTTTTCTCTCCATATACTCTTCCCTCCTTGCATCACTTCTACTTTGTAAAAACCTCTCATATGCTAACTTTTTCTCCCTTACTACTCTCTTTACATCATCATTCCACCAATCGCTCTTCTTCCCTCCCGCACCCACTTTCCTGTAACCACAAACTTCTGCTGAACACTCTAACACTACATACTTTAACCTACCCCATACATCTTCGACCCCATTGCCTACACTCTCACTAGCCCATCTATCCTCCAATAGTTGTTTATATCTTACCCTAACTGCCTCCTCTTTTAGTTTATAAACCTTCACCTCTCTCTTACTGCTTCTATTTTCCTTGTATCCCATCTACCTTTTACTCCCACTGTAGCTGGGACAAATGGTTATTTAAATGAGTTGAAGCAGGAAGTATGTTGGAGAACATACGGATAACTTAGATGTCCTGTAGCTTGGTTGCTATTGCACTCAGCTCACACACTGAGGGCCATGGTTTGATCCCCACTATGGGTGGAAACATTGGGACATGTTTCCTTAAGACACCTGCTGTCCCTGTTATCTTACCCTAACTGCCTTTTTTTTAGTTTATAAACTTTCACCTCTCTCTTAATTACTGCTTCTATTTTCCTTGTATCCCATCTACCTTTTACTCCCACTTTAGCTATAACTAAAAAGTGATCTGATATATCTGTGGCCCCTCTATAAACATGTACATCCTGAAGTCTACTCAACAGTCTTTTATCTACCAATACGTAGTCCAACAAACTACTGTCATTACGCCCTACATAATATCTTGTATACTTATTTATCCTCTTTTTCTTAAAATATGTATTACAGTGGTACCTCGACTTACGATGGTCCCCAAACTCACCCTTTTATGTAAGTTTATTTTTTTAAATGCTTTTGTAAGTGTAATTTTGGGGGTCTAAAAGGACTAGTCTATTTTACAACATTTCTTAAGGAGATAAATTCGTTTGGTAATGGCACTTGAACAGCATTCTGGAATGAAAAAATATCGTAAGTCGAGGTACCACTGTACCTATAACTAAACCCCTTTCTATACAAAGTTCAATCAATGGGCTCCCATTATCATTTACACCTGGCACCCCAAACTTACCTACCACACCCTCTCTACATGTTTCTCCTACTTTAGCATTAAGGTCCCCTACCACAATTACTCTCTCACTTGGTTCAAAAGTTCCTATACATTCGCTTAACATCTCCCAAAATCTCTCTCTCTCCTCTACACTCCTCTCTTCTCCAGGTGCATACACGCTTATTATGACCCACTTTTCGCATCCGACCCTTATTTCTATCCACATAATCCTTGAATTTACACATTTATATTCCCTCTTCTCCTTCCATAACTGGTCCTTCAACATTATTGCTACCCCTTCCTTAGCTCTAACTCTCTCAGATACTCCTGACTTAATCTCATTTATTTCATTATAAAGTTTTTCCTCTTCTCTTTTTTTAGTAAATGTGTACAGGTGAAGGGGTTACTAGCCCATTGCTCCTGGCATTTTAGTCGCCTTATACGACACGCATGGCTTACGGAGGAAAGATTCTTTTCCACTTCCCCATGGACAATAGAGGAAATAAAGAAGAACAAGAGCTATTAAGAAAAAGAAGAAAAACCTAGATGTGTGTGTTTGTATATATATATGCATGTGCATGCTTTGTAGTGTGACCTAAGTGTAAGTAGAAGTAGATAGATATACCTGTTATCCAGCGTGTTTATGAGACAGAAAAAAGACACCAGCAATCCTACCATCATGTAAAACAGTTTCAGGCTTCTGTTTCACAGTCACCTGGCAGGACGGTAGTTCCTCCCTATTATTTATTATTATTTATTTATTATGATTATTATTATTATTATTATTATTTTTATTATTATTTCCCTACAATATATTGTAGGGAAATACTGCTTCCTTAACCTATTGAACCATGAACAATCATAAAACACATGAAAACATAGTAAAATATTGTACTATATAGTACCACATACATGTTATACTGTAGTTTAATAACAATGAACAAACAAAACACTCAGTGAGTGGCAGGCAGGCTGGCTGCTGGGTCGGGGGAAGGGTAGTATGGACGTGTGGGTGGCGGGAAACTTAAATATGATTTGGTGGCTGGGAATTTGGGGGGCTGGGAATTTGGCAGCCGGGAATTCGGCGGCCGGGAATTCGTGAATGTGTGAAGCCCGCGAAAGTGGAAAACGCGAATGTTGAGGGAGATCTGTACAAACACTTTACATTGTGTACAGTAAAATATATAAAGAGCAACACTCCCATTCTCATGTAACACTATTTTTAGAAGGAATGACACTGAGTGAAGGCATACGAAAGGAATAATATTATACAGTGTACACATTTTCTTTGGTGTTGGACTAGAGAAAATGTTATTCTTTCCAACATTCCAACAAGACGACGTTAATTTATTCTACTGTGGGTGTATTTATCATGTTTATATGTTACGTAGCATGTTCATTATATAATTTTGGAAAAAATATCAAGAGATGGATTAAGCAAAATGTCTATATTAACATTTTATATGACATTTAATGCACCTCAGAGTTATTATTATTGTGTGTTATAATTGTTTTCACTATTAATATGGCATCTTCAAGACTAATAAGACACTCTTAGTGATTTTAATGTGTACCTGCATGCCAGCATAGTGTGTAAGTTTATTTAGGTACAGTTACACATAAGTACAGCCTCTCCTCACTTAACGACGGAGTTTCATTCCTAAGACCACATCGTTAAACGAATTCATCGCTAAGTGAGAAGCATACTATAATGGTAGTGAGTTTGTGTCAACCATCTTTGATATTGTTTTAATGTCACCTTTGCACCATTTACAGTGGACCCCAGAGTAACGTAAAAACTTCATTCAAGAAGCCTGCTTAAGTGCCATTACCGAACGAATTTACTCCCTTAAGAAAAAATGTCAATTAGGTTAGTCCATTTCAGACCCCCAAAAATACACTTACAAAAGCACTTACAATATTATACTTACATAATTGTATGATTTCCGGGGTGTATGTAACTCGGGGGTCCACTGTATAACATTTCTGGTATATTTTTAAATGTTTATACAGTGGTGTACTGTATATTGAAATAAACAGAATAGAGGAAATCAGCTCTAATATACATTATTTAGGTATGAATACTGGTCAGAGAGCCTGTCGTAAGTCCGAGGCGTAGGTTAACGAGTACGTACATTGCTAAGTGATGAGAGGCTGTATAATTATCAGAGTAGTACAGTGGACCCCCGCCTAACGAGAACCCCGGAAATCGTACAATTATGTAAGTATAATACAGTGGACCCCCGAGTATCGTAAGGCTCATATTTCGTAAAAATCGTGTTTTGTAAGCTTTTTTCGGTTTCGTGTATCGTAAAATCCCTCTTGTTTCATAACGTATTAGACCTGTCCGCCTGCTCCGCGCCTATGCAGGACTCCCGCCAGTGAAGCGTTGTTTACCATTGAGAGAACATTACCCAGCGCACTCCTTCAAACATTAACAATACGTACATAATTAATTGGGTTTTGTTTTTTGTTTTCGTTGGATTTCGTTCAGTTTTGGTGTACACGAAGAAGTGTTCACTCTATTTACTGTAAATATTATTCAATAAGATAGCACAAACAACAACTGAGAAAACTGAAGAAAAAAAAACACAAAAAATCTTGAACTGAAAAAATAAAGAAAAATTAACCCGAGCCTATATGTCACTACGTAAGGTTGTTTTTGGACTTTGTACCGAAAGAACAATGCTAATACGATGTTCTGGTGTCGCACTTTCCTGTAAATATCTTATCTTTATTCCACAAAAAAATAAAGTATGTAAGTTTCTTGAATGTTGAAAAAATATCTGCCCTTTACTCCCACATAAATCCGAAAATATTTGGAATACTATTTCCAAAAGTTCATTGTTGAAAAAAAGAACAATCATTCTTCTACGATTCCTGTGAATATTATTTCATTTAATCATATAATAAAGGCTTGGGAAAGTAAAATAAGTCAATAACTTACTTCTGAGATATTCGCCTGGAAAGGCGCCAGCCACCCGCCTCGGGGGGAAAAAAAATCCAAGAAAATTGCTTGTGTTTCTGTGCTTTACTTATAAAAGTAATGTTTTACTGTAGTTAGCTTCTCTAAAATTTCGTTTTCTCTTACTTACAGGCCAAAGAAAACATGGGAAGAAGGGAAAACAATTTTATACCCATATGGCTGATAGAGACTCGCCATATTAGGGCTCATTTTATTCATGCTGGAGCATATAACACATTTATATGTTATTTATAGTGTTTATTATTTCATATTAGATCAATTATGATAGATAAATAAGCCGTAGAATTGATATTAGCGTAATAATGAAGTAATTTCTGGTGCCTCTCAGAGCGGGAATTCTGCCGACGTAAGCTAATATTCCCAGATCGTTCCTGATTGGCTGGTAGTCTATGTATAAGCTCCGCCCACTCTCATATGATGCCAAATCGTAAATTATACCATTAGAATGAATAATACACGAAACAGCAAAGAAAAAAATGGAAAAAATTCCTAAAAATATACGGGCTGAGAGCAGGCGTGCTGTGCACATCGCCGTCACCATACATGATATAAATGACTATAATTCCTTGTAGAAACATCGTATTACATTGATTCTTGTACCATTGTGTTGCCAATGAGTTAAGCTATTTTTCTATATGATTAACTCAATTTTCATAATTTTTCAATTTTTTTTTTCGCTCGCGCACGGACGTGGTGCGGCAACTAGTCATACTGCCCCTTAACAGGACACAAGACACAGATCACTTTTTGATGTACCCCGTGTCCATATCACACTGTGTAAAAACTCTATGCACATAAAGAGCCCCAAAATTTGGAATCCATTACCAGTAAATACTAAAGTAACCCAGTCTGAACATCAATTTAAGACTCTTCTCAAAAACCACCTACTCACCCTAAACTAAATACTCAATACATGAAAATTATTTTATCTTGCACATATCCACAACAAAATTACACTTATTGATATCTGTGATTCCCCTTTAATTTGCACATGACTGTAACCAAGATTCTAATACAACTATTGCTTCATAATTCTTAAGCTAGTCATAAGTTTGCCTAAACACTCCAATATAGAAACTGTATCATGCCAACACGTCACCATTTCTATTAGTATATAAACTAATTGTTAAATTCTTAAATTTTTGTACTACCTCAATTTTGTAAACCTAGTTAATCACTACAATTACCTAACCTTAATACCAGTATAATCATTGTATAGAGTAAGTTTGCCTGATTTACTCCAATATTGGAGCTTTAATAGAATCTGTGTAACATGCCAAGACAAAACCATTCTTATTACTAATTTTTTTACAATCTAAACATTCTAAACTACCTCACTATGGTAAATATATTTAATCATTTGAAATTTGTACTCATTTGTAATCTGTAATACAATCTAGTTATCCTGAACTACCTCACTATTGTAAATCTCTTTAATCATTTGAAATATATATTCATATGTAATTTGTAATATAGATTAAAACCTAGTATTAAGTCTGCCCAAAATGTCTAGCATGCCCAGGCATGCTAGGCATGCTAACGGCCATCTTTGTAATTATAGTCCTTAGTCCTTAATATGTAAAACACACATTGTAATTTTTACAGAGAAATAAATCAATTTGAATTTGAATTTACTTAACTTTACCAAAAAATCTCCCAATTACCTAAATCTTAAAACTTCAAAACTAGATGCCCTAAGTTCATACATTAATTAATACTATATTGTAGTATAAATACCTGCCCAAAAACAATACTGCCTTACACCCAAATGTAGTATTCTCATACTGTAAACTGCTTTCAACATCACACAATGTTATAATCCGATAATATAATTTAAATATTTACTATTTATATAAACAATCTACAAAATACTTTCAACTTGTCCCAATGTAATATCCCCAGATTGTAATTTGAGTAAACTTACTTTCTGCTATAAATAAAAACAGATGTACAACTTAAACTATGATCAGTTTCTCTAGTATTAAGTAGTCTGTAAGCCATTAAATTTAGTCTGGCCATAATGCCATGGCATGATAGTGGCTCTCTTTGCACTGCAACTCATTATTGTAATTACATAACCTCAATGTAAACTTGCAAGGAAATAAAATTTGTTTGTCATTATCATGTCTCCCCTAACCCTCCTGTCCTCCAGCGTTGTCAGGCCGATTTTCCTTAACCTTTCTACATAGGATATTCCCCTTAGCTCTGGAACTAGCCTTGTTGCAAACCTTTGCACTTTCTCTAATTTCTTGACGTGCTTGACCAGGTGTGGGTTCCAAACTGGTGCTGCATACTCCAGTATGGGCCTGACATATGCGGTGTACAGTGTCTTGAACGATTCCTTACTGAGGTATCGGAACGCTATTCTCAGGTTTGCCAGGCGCCCATATGCTGCAGCAGTTATCTGGTTGATGTGTACTTCTGGAGACGTGCTCGGTATTATACTCACCCCAAGATCTTTCTCCTTGAGTGAGGTTTGCAGTCTTTGGCCACCAAGCCTATACTTAGTCTGTAGTCTTCTTTGCCCTTCCCCCACTCTTCATGACTTTGCATTTGGCGGGGTTAAATTCGAGTAGCCAGTTGCTGGACCACGTGTCCAGCCTGTCCAGGTCGCTTTGTAGCCCTGCCTGATCCTCATCTGATTTGATTCTTCTCATTAACTTCACATCATCTGCAAACGGACTCTTCTGAGTTTATCCCTACCATCATGTCATTCACATATACAGTGGACCCCGCCTAAAGAGCACCCTGGAAATCGTACAATTATGTAAGTACAGTATAATATTGTAAGAGCTTTTTTTTTTTTTTTTTAACACATCGGCCGATTCCCACCAAGGCAGGGTGGCCCGAAAAAGAAAAACTTTCATCATCATTCACTCCATCACTGTCTTGCCAGAAGGGTGCTTTACACTACAGTTATAAAACTGCAACATTAACACCCCTCCTTCAGAGTGCCGGCACTGTACTTCCCATCTCCAGAACTCAAGTCCGGCCTGCCGGTTTCCCTGAATCCCTTCATAAATGTTACTTTGCTCACACTCCAACAGCACGTCAAGTATTAAAAACCATATGCCTCCATTCACTCCTATCAAATACGCTCACACATGCTTGCTGGAAGTCCAAGCCCTCGCACACAAAACTTCCTTTACCCTCCCTCCAACCTTTCCTAGGCCGACCCCTACCCCGCCTTCCCTCCACTACAGATTTATACACTCTCGAAGTCACTCTGTCTCGTTCCATTCTCTCTACATGTCCAAACCACCTCAACAACCCCTCCTCAGCTCTCTGGACAATCGTTTTGGTGATCCCGCACCTCCTCCTAATTTCCAAACTCCGAATTCTCTGCATTATATTCACACCACACATTGACCTCAGACATGACATCTCCACTGCCTCCAGCCTTCTCCTCGTTGCAACATTCATCACCCATGCTTCACACCCATATAAGAGCGTTGGTATAACTATACTCTCATACATTCCCTTTTACTTCCATGGACAAGGTTCTTTGTCTCCACAGACTCCGAAGTGCTCCACTCACCCTTTTCCCCTCATCAATTCTATGATTCACCTCATCCTTCATAGACCCATCCGCCGACATGTCCACTCCCAAATATCTGAATACATTCACCTCCTCCATACTCTCTCCCTCCAATCTGATATCCAATCTTTCGTCACCTATTCTTTTTGTTATCCTCATCACCTTACTCTTTCCTATATTCACTTTCAATTTTCTTCTTTTACACACCCTACCAAATTCATCCACCAACCTCTGCAGCTTCTCTTCAGAATCTCCCAAAGCACAGTGTCATCAGCAAAAAGCAACTGTGACAACTCCCACTTTGTATTTGCTTTATCTTTTAGCCCAACACCTCTTGCCAAGACCCTCGCATTCACTTCTCTTACAACCCCATCTATAAATATATTGAACAACCACGGTGACATCACACATCCTTGTCTAAGGCCCACTTTTACTGGGAAATAGTCCCCTTCCCTCCTACACACTCTAACCTGAGCCTCACTATCCTCATAAAAACTCTTCACTGCTTTCAGTAACCTTCCTCCTATTCCATACACCTGCAACATCTGCCACATTGCCCCCTATCTACCCTATCATACGCCTTTTCCAAATCCATAAATGCCACAAAAACATCTTTACCCTTATCCAAATACTGTTCACCTATATGTTTCACTGTAAACACTTGGTCTACACACCCCTACCTTTCCTAAAGCCCCTTGTTCATCTGCTATCCTGCTTTCTGTTTTACTCTTAATTCTTTCAATAATAACTCTACCATACACTTTACCAGGTACACTCAACAGACTTATTCCCTATAATTTTTGCACTCTCTTTGTCCCTTTGCCTTTATACAAAGGAACAATACACGCTCTCTGCCAATCCCTAGGTACCTTACCCTCTTCCATACATTTATTAAATAATAGCACCAACCACTCCAAAATTATATCCCCACCTGCTTTTAACATTTCTATCTTTATCCCATCAATCCCAGCTGCCTTACCCCTTTCATTCTACCCACTGCCTCACGAACTTCCCTACACCCACAACTGGCTCTTCCACACTCCTACAAGATGTTATTCCTCCTTGCCCTACACACGAAATCACAGCTTCCCTGTCTTCATCAACATTTAACAAATCCTCAAAATATTCTCTCCATCTTCCCGATACCTCTAACTCTCCATTTAATAACTCTCCTCTCCTATTTTTAACTGTCAAATCCATTTGTTCTCTAGGCTTCCTCAACTTATTAATCTCATTCCAAAACTTTTTCTTATTTTCAACAAAATTTGCTGATAACATCTCACCCACTCTCTCATCTGCTCTCTTTTACATTGCTTCACCACTCTTTAACCTCTCTTTTTCTCTCCATATACTCTTCCCTCCTTGCATCACTTCTACTTTGTAAAAACCTCTCATATGCTAACTTTTTCTCCTTACTACTCTCTTTACATCATCATTCCACCAATCGCTCCTCTTCCCTCCCGCACCCACTCGCCTGTAACCACAAACTTCTGCTGAACACTCTAACACTACATTTTTAAATCTACCCCATACATTTTCGACCCCATTGCCTACACTCTCACTAGCCCATCTATCCTCCAATAGTTGTTTATATCTTACCCTAACTGCCTCCTCTTTTAGTTTATAAACCTTCACCTCTCTTTTACTTACTGATTCTATTTTCCTTGTATCCCATCTACCTTTTACTCCCACTGTAGCTATAACTAAAAAGTGATCTGATATATCTGTAGCCCCTCTATAAACATGTACATCCTGAAGTCTACTCAACAGTCTTTTATCTACCAATACATAGTCCAACAAACTACTGTCATTACGCCCTACATCATATCTTGTATACTTATTTATCCTCTTTTTCTTAAAATATGTATTACCTATAACTAAACCCCTTTCTATACAAAGTTCAATCAAAGGGCTCCCATTATCATTTACACCTGGCACCCCAAACTTACCTACTACACCCTCTCTGCATGTTTCTCCCACTTTAGCATTTAGGTCCCCTACCACAATTACTCTCTCATTTGGTTCAAAAGTTCCTATACATTCGCTAACATCTCCCAAAATCTCTCTCTCTCCTCTACACTCCTCTCTTCTCCAGGTGCATACACGCTTATTATGACCCACTTTTCGCATCCGACCCTTATTTTAATCCACATAATCCTTGAATTTACACATTTATATTCCTCTTTTCCTTCCATAACTGATCCTTCAACATTATTGCTACCCCTTCCTTAGCTCTAACTCTCTCAGATACTCCTGACTTAATCCCATTTATTTCTCCCCACTGAAACTCGCCTACCCCTTCAGCTTTGTTTCGCTTAGGGCCAGGACATCCAACTTCTTTTCATTCATAACATCGGCAATCATCTCTTTCTTATCATCCGCACTACATCCACGCACATTCAGACAACCCAATTTTATAAAGTTTTTCTTCTTCTCGTTTTTAGTAGATTTGTACAGGAGAAGGGGTTACTAGCCCATTGCTCCCGGCATCTTAGTCGCCTCATACGACACGCATGGCTTACGGAGGAAAGATTCTTTTCCACTTCCCCATGGACAATAGAGAAAATAAAAAGAACAAGAGCTATTAAGAAAAAGAAGAAAAACCTAGATGTGTGTATGTATATATATGCATGTGTATGCCAGTGTAGTGTGACCTAAAGTGTAAGTAGAAGTAGCTAGATATACCTGTTATCCAGCGTGTTTATGAGACAGAAAAAAGAGCTTGTGGAAGTGTATTTTGGGGGTCTGAAATAGACTAACCTACGTGACATTATTTCTTAAGGAAGTAAATTCATTCGGTAATGGCACTTGAGCAGGCTTCTGGAATGAATTTTGCTCGTTAGGCGGGGGTCCACTGTACTAAGAACAACACTGGTCCTAGGACTGACCCCTGTGGAACACCACTCGTCACAGGCGCCCATTGTGATACCTCATCTCGTACCACGCCTCGCTGTTGCCTCCCTGTCAGGTATTCTCTGATCCATTGCAGTGCCCTTCCTGTTATACGTGCCTGATAACCGGGGGTCCACTGTAAATTTATAAATGTTTATACAGTACGTAGTGTACTGTATACTGTAATAAACAGAATAGAGGAAATCATCTCTTATATACATAGGTTTGCATACTGGTTGGAGAGCTGGTCGTAAGTCCGAGCGGTCGGTAAATGAGTATGCCGTTAAGTGAGGAGAGGCTGTATATAAATATCCTAGGTAGTAGGTTGGTAGACAGCAACCACCCAGGGAGGTACTACCATTCTGCCAAGTGAGTATGAAATGGAAACTTATAATTGTTTTACATGATGGTAGAATTCCTGGTGTCTTTTTTTCTGTCTCATACATGCAAGGTTTCAGGTATGTCTTGCTACTTCTATATACACTTAGGTCACACTACACATGCATGTACAAGCATATATATACACACCCCTCTGGGTTGTCTTCTATTTTCTTACTAGTTCTTGTTCCTGTTTATTTCCTCTTATCTCTATGGGAAAGTGGAACAGAATTCTTTCTCAGTAAGCCATGCGTGTCGTAAGAGGTGACTAAAATGCCAGGAGCAAGGGGCTAGTAACCCCCTTCTCCTGTATACATTACTAAAGTTAAAAAGAGAAACTTTTGTTTTTCTTTTTGGGTCACCCTGCCTCAGTGGGATGTGGCCGGTTTGTTGAAAGAAGAAGAAATATACAGTGGACCCCTGACTATTGGCCGGTCTGAGTATCAGCCGACTCGAGTTTTGGTCGCTTTTTTCGGCTCAATTTTTACCTGACTATCGGCCGTTTCCCCGAGTTTCGTCCCGCGTACCAGACCTGTCCGCCTGCCCACACTTGTGCGCAGGCTTCGTGAGCCAGTCTAGCTTTGTTTATCATTGAGTGAACATTACATTTCACAATAAATTCATTGTTTTTAGTGCTTATTTATTGATTGTGACTGATATAAGCCACCATGGGCCCAAAGAAACTTCATAGTGGCAGCCCTTTGGTAAAGAAAGTGAGAAACACGATAGAATTGAAGAAAGAAATTGTAGCAAAGTACCAAAGTGGAGGAGGAAAAGAGAGGGGAGAATGTGTCTTCAGTGATTCACTGATTCTACGATATGTACGATACTAAAGCAGCATGATTTGATAAAGGGTATAGCACCAGCCAGCGATAAAGTGTAGCATTAACAGTGTAGCAAGTAAGTTAAGCGATTAAGCAATAGAAAAATTACGACACGAAACTTAACTCCATTGTTGTTTGAGGTAGTAATATAGGGGCACTGAGACCAACGCCGCCCTCTGCTACCATCTCTTGCAAGGCAAGTGTAAATATTTCTTATTTATAAAGTGTAAATGTTTCTTATTTATAAATTAAAGTGTAAATATTTCTTTTTTATAAATTACGTACATTGTTTCAGTATGAATTAGTGGTGGTGGCCTGCTGCCTCCACCACCAGCAGTATATGTATGGCTTATGGTCAGTAGCCCTTATAAACCCAACAATAATAACACTACCGCCAGTTCCCTCATACATAATGACATATTTTATTCATTCTAGAGTATATATCATGTTTCTCTATGTTATTAATATTGTTTATTATGTCATATTAGATGAATTGTGATAGATAAATAATCCGTAGAGTTTATATTAGTGTTGTATTGAAGGGCTATCTTGTCCTGCCTCCAAACAAACTCTCCTGCCTCTCTCATACGCCAACAAGAGTCTTCAATAAAGGTAAAACTTATTCAAATGGTCATTTATCCATTAAAATTAGTACTTTATAGTATATATTTCTCATTGTTTTCTGTATGTAAAACTATAGTATTTATTCTTTAAAAAAATAAATTTTTGGTGAATATTTTTGGGTGGAAACGGATTAATTGTATTTACATTATTTCTTATGGGAAATAATGGTTCGACTTTCGGCCAGTTCGAGTTGAGGCCTAGCTCCTGGAACGGATTATGGCCAATACTCGGGGGTCCACTGTACATGTATATATATACATATTTATACACATACATACTGTACGTACTTATTTTTTCTAGACAATAGATTCCGAGGAAGAGATGTGTGATCATGTTCGTGAATGCCATGGAGACCTACCCTTTATTTGTCTTATATGTGGTCAAAGCCTAAGAACGAATGCTGCCTTCCAGAGGCATAAGGACATTCACAAGGGGCTGCGTGGAAGTGCTTGTGAGGTAAGGTACATTTTCCAAAGCTGTATACTCTATTTTATTTATTTATTTTTTTTTTCCTTATTGGCCATCTTTCAGTGAGGTTGAATGTTACCTTGCTCACATTCAGAGCCCATTCCTCACACCCATATAAAAGTGTTGGTACCACTGTACTCTGAATCACAGAATGAGTGGGGTTTGAACCCATAAAAAGTGGGGCACATGCTAACCTCCCTATGGTGTATAGAAATACAGTGGTACCTCGAGTTACGATATTTTTTCGTTCGAGAATGCTGTTCAAGTGCCATTACCAAACGAATTTATCCCCATAAGGAATAATGTAAAATAGACTAGTCCTTTTACACCCCCAAAAATATACTTACAAAAGCATTTAAAAAAATAAACTTACATAAAAGGGCGATTTTGGGGACCATCGTAACTCGAGGTACCACTGTATACCTAGTTGGATGATTCTTATTAGAGCCAACTGGCCCAGTAGTTAACACATTGGCCCATGAGTTTTAGGACTCACTTGCCATGGGTTCAAACCCCACCTGTTTGTGATTTGTTTGCAATCATTACAATTTTGTAAGTCACTGTACTCTGTTACCTTCCCCATTTTGCCTCCCTAGGAAATTTTCTTTCTTTCCACATATGCCTTAACACACCTTTTTCCTCTTACCTAGATTCGCCTCATCTTTTATGGATCCTTCTGCTGACATATTCACTCAAATATCTGAATACAATAAATTCCTTCATACTCCCTCCAATAAGATATCTAATCTTTTATTGACCAGACTTTTTTGGTACTGTCATCACCTTGCTTTTTGTCTATGTTCACTTTTAATTTCCTTCTTTTACATACTCTCCCAGATTCATTCACCAACCTTTGCAACATATCCTCAAATTTTCCCAGAGGAATTTTGTCATTGACAAAAAGCAATTGTGATAATTCATACTTCCTATCGGATTCATATTATGATAATTCATACTTCCTATCGGATTCATTATATGATCTTTTTTATGTCGTACCTCTCCATAATACCCTGGCACTCAATTTTGTTTATATTCTATCCATAAATATGTTCAACAACCAAAGTGACATTACATATTCTTATCTAAGCCCTACCTACACATTCTTATCTAAGCCCTATTTTCACTGGAAAATACTCTGTTCCCCTCCCTTCTACATTCACTAACCTTAGATTCACTCTCCAAGTGAAAACTCTAGTACTTTTAGTAACCTACAATTTATTCCATACATTTGCAACATCTGTAACATGCCTCACCTCTCCACCCTATTATGTAACTTTTATAAATCCATAAATGAAGCATTCAGCTCTATACCCTTATCTAGGTACAGTGGACCCCCACCTAACGAACGCTCCACATAGCGAACAAATCGTGTAACGAACGCTTTTTTCACAATATTTTTCTCACGTAGCAAACCGTACCAGACCTGTCCGCCTGCCCCGCGCTGTGATGCGGACAGGACGGCAGTCAAGCGTTGTTTACACTCGAGAGAACATTACCCAGCCCGCTCTTTCAAACATTTACAATTGTGTTCAGTGATTAGTTATTGATTGTGACTGTGAAATAAGTCACCATGGGTCCAAAGAAGCTTCCTAGTGGCACCCCAGTGGTAGCACTCATGCAGGGAGTGTAGCACTCATGCAGGGAGTGTAGCACTCATGCAGGGAGTGTAGCACTCATGCAGGGAGTGTAGCACTCATGCAGGGAGTGTAGCATTCATGAAGGGAGTGTAGCATTCATGCAGGGAGTGTAGCATTCATGCAGGGAGTGTAGCATTCATGCAGGGAGTGGGGATTCCCCTTCCAACCACTAACACCCTCCCCCTGTCGTCCTCCCTATCTTCCAGATGCCTGCAACTCTCTTCAATAAAGGTAAGTATGTAAATGTTATTTATAAATCTGTTTTTTATTATTTAGTATGTGAATATTTTTGGGTGGAACAGATTAATTGTATTTACATTATTTCTTATGGGAAATAAGGTTTCAAATTACGAACTTTTCGTGTAAAGAACTAGCTCCTGGAACGGATTAAGTTCGTTAGTTGAGGGACCACTGTAATGCTAACTTGAAAACTTAAATGTAAACATTTGATCTATCCATCCCCCCACCCTTCCTAAATATTCCTTGATCCATTGCAATCCTACTTTCTGTCTTGCCCATAACTTTTTCAATAATAATTCTACCATGCTAGTAGGTTGGTAGACAGCAGCCACCCAGGGAGGTACTACCATCCTGCCAAGTGAGTGTGAAATGGAATCCTGTAATTGTTTTACATGATGATAGGATTGTTGGTGTCTTTTTATTTCTGTCTCATAAACATGCAGGATACTAAGTATATCTTGCACTACTTCTACTTGCACTTAGGTCACACTACACATGCATGTACACGCATATATATACATACCTCTCTGGGTTTTTTCTATTTTTTTAATATTTCTTGTTTATTTCCACTTTTCTCCATGGGGAAGTGGAACAGAATTCTTCCTCTGTAAGCTGTGCGTGTTGTAAGACGTGATTTAAATGCCAGAAGCAAGGGGCTAGTAACCCCTTCTCCTTTCAGATCACCCTGCCTTGGTGGGATATGACCAGTTCATTGAAAAAAAAAAAATCTACCATGCATTTTTCCTGGTATACACAACAAGCTTATTCCCATATAATTCTTGCATTCAATTTTGTTCCCTTTTTTGCTTATGCAAAGAGAATGTTCATGTCTCTGCCAATCTTTAGGTGGCTTACCTTCTTTCATGCACATATAAAAAAAATACTACTCCAATCACTCCAACACTATATCTACACCTGTATTTAACATCTTCATATTAACCCCATCTGTCCCAGTTGCTTAACCAGACGAGCCTGGCCCATGGCCGGGCTCAGAGAGTAGAGAGACTCTCGAAACTCTTCAAAGGTAAAGGTACCCCTTTTCATTCTATCCATTGCATCATGCACTTCCATGTTTGTCTCTGGCTATTCTTTATTAATATGAGATGTTATTCCTCCCTGCTCAACACATGAAATCACCACCTAGTACCTTTCATCATCAACATTCAGTAACTTTTCAAAATATTCTCCCCATCATTCAACTACCTCCACCTCCCCATCCAGTATCTTCCATCTTCAACTGTCAAATCCATTTGCTCCCTAGGCTTCCTCACTTTATTGATCTGTCTCCAAAACTGTTAATCATTCTTAGGAAAATTTTGTGACATTGACACCCACTTTCTTGTTTCTCCTTTTGCAATCCCTCACCATGCTTATGCCCTCTCTTTTCCTCTCCATATACCCTGCCGTCCATGTATTATTTCGACATTATAGAAACTTTTCATAAGCTAACTTTTCTCCCTTATGACCCTCTTTACCTCATCATTACAACCACTTTTCTTCCAGCCAGCTCCCACCCTCATATACCCTCAAACTTATGCTGCACTCTTTCTAGCACTGCATTCTTTAACCCTTTGAGGGTCCATCCCATAGTTCTACAGCTTTGAAGCCTGGGTCCAAGCTGTAGTTCTACACCATGAGCTCAGCTCACTCAGATAAGCTGTGAACGGTAAATTTGTGACTAGATATGAGAAAATGCATCTATGTGGTAAGTGTGCACCATATAAAACAAATCCTGCAGCACACAATGCATAATGAGAAAAAAACTGAGACCGTGTTTTTGGATTAAAACAGTGACTTTGCGGTGTATTTTCGCATGTTTTTAAGGTTGAATTTGTGGTTTCTTGGTCTCATTTGATAGAATGGAAGATATATTACAGAAATAGAGATGATTTTGATTGGTTTTAGTAGAGAAAATGGCTTGAAATTGAGCTCAAAGTAGCGGAAATGTTCAATTTTTGCCGATGTTCAAGAGTAAACAAATGACGTCACGTGTCCAATACACGTCAACTGGTGGGTCTAATATACATTCACGAATGAGCTGATATTATTTATACAATCATTACAATATTGCATAACAGTAAATCTTCTATTTCTTGGTGTGAATAAAAATTTATTATATGAATAAAAAATAAAAATGGAATTCATTTGTAAAGCCTGGAAATGTAACTAATAAACAAAAGAAATGTTATTTTAGTGCTAAGAATGCCTGCATTGTTTATTCTGGACCCTATATTGAAATTGGAATATTATGAACTTTGTGTGAAATTGGCCAAATTAGCAATTTCCAATCACTTTATTGGGTAGTTGAAATAGTTGATTGGGGGATTTCTTCTTGTGCTCTATCGATAAAATAGAAGTAATACTAGCAAAATAGATAAGAATTTGTTCGACTGGAATAATGTAATTGGCATAAAATAGGAGTCAAAGTGTACAAAAATCGTCGATGCGTAAATATCGCTTGATGCAGCAAAATTTGCGATAGGGTAATTTTGTAAATTTTCCACCAAATTTCGTACTTTTTGTTTTATTACCTTCAGAAAAAGATTCTCTATAATTTCATAAGAAAAAATATAAAAAAAATTTTGAAAATTCTTGGACCCTGTAGACAAGTTTTAGATCGGGGCTCTGGACCATACTTCTTCAACCCCCTCCTTACCACCTGTACTCTTTTTAGCCCACCTTTCTCCCAGTAATTGCTTATATATTTCCCTGTCTCCTTTAATTCATTAACCAGTGTACCAGTGACAGAAATAAAGGAAGCACAATTACTAGGGGTCCTATGGTAGAAAAAGTGTTATGCTTAGATTTACCACACACAACAGGAAAAAAGACATAATTAGCTCATCTATTACAGTGAGGAAAGAGGTACAGTGGACCCTCGGTTTTCGTTGAAAATTCTTTCCAGAATGCTGTTTGAGTGCATGCTGTTTGAGAATATATTATAGCTAAATTTAAATCAAAAGACCTGCAAAAACCCCTCACAGTGATAAACATCTACAGAATACCACAGTCAAACATTCACCACTTTAGTGAAAAATTAGGAAACCTGATAACTGATGCACACATGAACAAAGACCACTTGCTGCTCACAGGAGATTTCAACATAAATCTCCTACATGACCAGGACCCACAAGTAACCGAATTCACAAACACTATGAGCAACTGCTTGTTGCTACCAACAATATCAAAACCTACAAGAATCTCTGAGACCAGTATCTCCTTACTAGACCACATCTGGACTAACACTATATCCCCTTTAAAATCAGGCATAATCACAGACAACACCACAGACCACTACCCTACCTTTCTCACAACCAACCTAGGAAAATTACCCCAAGACACTACTAAAGTTACTTTCAGACTACATAACGAGGCAGCTGTTAATAACTTTATAACAGGTGGCATACATTGGTACCTCGAGTTACGATGGTCCCCAAAATCGCCCTTTTATGTAAGTTTATTTATTTAAATGCTTTTGTAAGTATATTTTTGGGGGTGTAAAAGGACTAGTCTATTTTACATTATTCCTTATGGGGATAAATTCGTTTGGTAATGGCACTTGAACAGCATTCTCGAACGAAAAAATATCGTAACTCGAGGTACCACTGTAGTGAGATAGAAACATATTCAGATACTAATGAATGTATTAAGAATTTCCTAAAAAAAAACCACTACCTCTATAACAAGCATTGCCCTAAAAACTAAACAGATCACAGCTAAGAGATTTAACAGACCCTGGCTAACACCCAGCATCCTAAAATCCATTAACAAAAAGCACCAATATGAAAAACAATACAGAAGGGGTCAAATAACCAGAGACCAATCCAAACGCTACTCGTCAATCCTTACCAGCCTGATAAGAAGGTCAAAAAAACTGTATTATGAGAACAGATTACATAACATAAAAGGTGATATAAAAAAGACCTGGAAAACCCTATCTGAAATTCTAGGAAATAAAAAGATATCCAAAAATAAAACTATCAAATTACGTAATATTAAAACAACCTGGCCTGAACATCAATTTAAGACTCTTCTCAAAAACCACCTACTCACCCTAAACTAAATACTCATGATGTAAACTACTTTCAACAATGCTCAGTGTTATTTACCCATAATATAATTGCATATTTACTATTGATATAACCATCTTACAAAACACTTTGTCAAAATGTAAAATCCTCAGATTGTAATTTTGAGTAAACTACTTATCTGCTATAATTATTATTATTATTATTATAATCAAAAAGAAGCGCTAAACCACAGGGGTCATACAGCGCAGTAGGTTAGGGCAGGATGCAGGGAGAATGGGTTGTAAGAGGGAGAGGTATGATTAGTAGGGTATGGAGTACAGCAGGACAGTGGATAGTGCAGGGAGAGAGAATAGCAAGAGATTGAGGTAGAAGGGACTGAGGGGAGTGCTAGAAGTATAACCTTCAGAGTTTGTGCAGTAAGTCAGTTGCTGTCAAAAAGTCAATGAGAGAGTCAGGATTAAAGGAGGGTCCATCAGCAAGAAGGGAAGGTAAAGAAAGGTCCGTAGAGCGAAGACGACGTTGGAGGTAAATTCTGCACGCTCGTTGATAAAGTGGGCAGTCCAACAGAATATGTCGAACAGATACTGGGACCTGACAATGCTCACAGAGAGGGACAGGGAGCCTCTCCATGAGATACCCATGAGTAAGACGAGTGTGGCCGATGCGAAGACAGGAGAGAGTAGTCTCCCAACCTCGACATTATAATAATAATAATAATAATAATTTATTTAGACATGATACAATGTTGAACTACATAGTTAGGTATAAATGAGGTGTACATGCCAAAAGCCCCTAATATGCTGAGCATTGTGGGCATTCTTAAGATTAATTAACAGTAGAATACATGGTAAAAAATTATGGTTGATAATTTACAAAATAAGTATAGTTGTGTATCTAAGTTGTAAAAATTTGAATATAAGTTGAACATAATAATTTATTAATTGCAGCAATGCAGTTAATTGAATGGGATCAAACAAATTAAAACAATTAGTTGTATTGCAATTACAGTTTATATGGTCATTATATAAGTTACACAGAGTACAAGAGAGTGAATTATTTTATTTGTTAATGTTATAGAAACAGTTAGCTCAGTATGCATTATTTATAACAGGTTTTTACATTTAAGTGATTAATCAACTTTGTTGGGTATTGTGCACTTAGGTTTGGGTGAGAAGGTAGTTTTTTAGCATCATTTTGAATTGAGGTACAGGCAGGGTTTCTTTGGCAATCACAGGTAGTGAATTCCAAATTTTCGGGCTTTTTATATGCATTGAGTTTTTGCATAGTGTTAGATGGACACGGGTAACATTGAGGAGTGATCTGTGTCTAGTGTTATGGTCATGTGTCCTGTTAAAGTTGGTAAGAAGAAGTTTGAGTGGTGGGTTAATATTTGCATAGAGTGTTCTATGTATGTAATAGGCACAGTAAAAAGTATGGATGTCTTGTATGGTGAGTAAGTTTAGATTTTTTAATATTGGTGGAGTATGTTGTCTGGAGTGTGAATTTGTTATCATTCTAACTGCAGCCTTTTGTTGTGTTATTAATGGTCTGAGATGAGTTATTGATGTTGAGCCCCATGCTCAGATTCCATAAGTGAGGTAGTGGTAAATGAGTGAGTGATATAGGGTAAGTAGAGCTGGTTGTGGAACATAGTACCGTATCTTGGATAGTATTCCCACGGTCTTAGAGACTTTCTTGGAAATTTGTTGTATATTTGTGAAATTTTAGGCCACTGTCAAGATGGATTCCTAAGAATTTTCCCTCTGTGAGTTTTGTGATAGGGGACCCGTTTATCATTATGTTAAGTGGTACATTTGTAGCTCTGTTCCCAAACTGAATGAAATAGGTTTTATCAGTATTGAGAGTAAGTTTGTTAGTCATCATCCAGGTAGATATTTTCTGCAATTCAGCATTTACGGTGTTTGCTAGTATGTCTGGGCTTGGGTGAGAGAAAACACATGTAGTGTCATCTGCAAATGGTATGGGTTTGAGTAGTTGAGAAACATTTGGTAGGTCGTTAATGTAAATGAGAAAGAGAAGTGAGCCAAGAACACTTCCCTGTGGGACACCTACTGTAATAGTTTGTGTGGTAGAGCTAGCTCCATTTGTGTACACATATTGGTTTCTGTTGCTAAAGTATGATTTTAGGTAGTTGAGGGAGTGCCCTCTTATACCATAGTGTGATAATTTTAGGTGTAACAGATCATGGAAACCTATACTCGGTTTAATAGAATAAAGTTTGTTATTTAGCAGGTCAGACCAGCGTTGTTGCCAGCAGGTGCGAAGGTGGGTAGCAATGACTGCAAAAATAGTCCGTGAATGGAACACCTCTATATGAAACTGGAAGGTCATGTACTGCTGACCGTGCAGCAGTGTCTGCCTGTTCATTGCCCTGTACGTCAACATGACCAGGGACCCAACAAAAAACAATATCTTTGTGTTTGCTAGAGATACGGTGTAACCAAAGGTGGATACGAAGAACTAGGGGTGAGGTGTATCAAATTTTCGGATTGCCTGTAAAGCACTAAGGGAGTCTGAAACGACCACAAATGGTGACAAAGGCATAGATGCAATACGGATAAGTGCCACAAGAATGGCATACAATTCAGCTGTAAATATGCTAGCCGAGGGTAATAGGTGCCCTCGCACGACGCTATCCGGGAACACTGCTGCGAATCCGACGCCATCAGATGACTTTGAACCATCGGTATACACTGCGATGGCATGAGAATGAGAACGGAAGTGGTCTAGAAAAAAAGAGCGAGAAGCCGCCGTAGGTAGTTGGGGTTTCGCGCAATGTAGAGGAATAGAACAGACACGGACAGCAGGAACTTCCCAAGGGGGTAGGGGAAAGGGAAATGTCACATGAACATATAAAGGTGGTAGCTGAAGGGAAGACAAGAGTGAATGTAGACGAAGAGAAAAGGGACGAAGTAAACAGGGGCGACAAACAAATAAAGAGCATCTACTAACATCTGTGACAATCCTATTCAGTTGTCCCTCGACTAATGATCTTAATCTGTTCCAGGAGCTAGACCTCAACACAAAAAAATCGTTATTCGAAACCTTATTTCTCATAAGAAATAATGTAAATACAATTAATCCGTTTCCACCCAAAAAATTTCACCAAAAAAATCATTTTTTTAAAGAATAAATACTATAGCTTTACATACAGACCTCTTTAAGGGGGGCTCCTTGTTGCGGTAAAGAGGCTATCAGTCTGAGGAATTGGACCTCTTGGTCTTCTTCCTCAGACCGAACCTAATTACCCCCCTCCCCTTTCCCATCTTCCCCATCCTACCTTTTCCCTTCCCTCCTCCTCCTCCTCCTCATCCCTCCCTTATTCCCTTCCCATTTTTACCCTGGGAGCTTCTCTCCACAGGCATTCTAGTTCCTAGGTAGGGGGAAGGGTACCGTGGTCCAATCCCATTCCGTTGAGGTTCTTGGCGGTGGTGTAGTTTGCCGTTGAATCTGGATCGCCTGGGGATGTCCCAATCCCTCTCCGGTCTCCCGGGGGGTGGCCTTGGGTATCTTTCAGACGACGTGTGTATCTCTGAAGGCCACCTTTCGGATTCCGGGGGTGGTGGCTGATGGCGATATGCTTTGTGGCGGATAGCCGGCCGCCCTCTCTTTTGTCCGCCGAGGTGGCTCGGTGGATGTGAGGTTGCTATCCCGGATTGCTGGTTTACTGGCATGAAGGGTAGGGTATGGCACGGGTTCCATGCAGCATCTGCACTACTTGCGGTGTTGAGGTCCTCTTGGGCGCGGAGGGGGATTTACACCCCTTTCATTCCTCCTAGGAGCTATTTCTCCACGTTCCCCCCTTTTTTTATTCTTTTTTCTTTTTATTTTTTTTTTTATTTTTTTTTCTTAAAAACAAAAAGAAAGGAGTAACCTAACCATGGATGCCCTAATCCGTGAACCTACCCCCGGGCCCCTTCTTGATACCGCACCTAGTTCTGACCCTACCTCGTTAATGGACAACTCTTCAGACAACTCTAATACCCCTGTACCTCTTGCTGGTGCCGGTTCGTCACCTGCTTCAGGTACCAGGGTTCCGACTGGCCCTTTCAATACGTCTGACCTTCGCTATTCTCTGACCTTGATTCCGGCTTCTCCCTTAACGGTGCAGCAATTTTCGAATTGCCTGCCCGTCACACGTCGGACCGCCTCTGGTCCCTCATCCAAACGACCAAGACCCTTACATGACGACTCGACACTTCCTGCTCATTCATCTCAGAAACGACCAGCTCATCACGCACTCCCCTTAAATGCTCTGTTTCACAATACTCAATGGACAAAGTTTTTTACTCTAAGACCGACCTCTCCTAATACCTATCTTTCCGATCATAGTATTGGTAAAGCTCTCCTACGCCATGTAGGTAAAGATATCTCATTTCATGCTCTCAAGAGCGGCACTCACATCAGACCACTCATAACCACTAATAACAACAAAAGGCAGCAGTTAGAATGATAACACATTCACACTCCAGACAACATACTCCACCTATATTCAAAAACCTAAACTTACTCACCATACAAGACATCCATACTTTTTACTGTGCCTATTACATACATAGAACACTCTATGCAAATATTAACCCACCACTCAAATTTCTTACCAATTTTAACAGGACACATGACCATAACACTACACAGATCACTCCTCAATGTTCCCCGTGTCCATCTAACACTACGTAAAAACTCAATGCATATAAAAGGCACGAAAATTTGGAATTCATTACCTGTCATTGCTAAAGAAACCCTGCCTGTACCCCAATTCAAAACGATGCTAAAAAACCACCACCTCTCCCAAACCTAAATGCTCAATATCAAACATTCCCAACAATAATCACGTAAATGTAAAAACCTGTTATGAATAATACATACTAAGCTAACTGTTTCCATAACATTTACATTATAATGACCACGTAAACTGTAACTGCAATGCAATTAATTGTTTTAAATTGTTATCTCACTCAATTAGTTGCATTGCTACAATTAATTGATATGTTCAACTTATTTTCAAACTTTATAACTTAGATACACAATTATACTTATTTTATAAATTATCAACCATAACTTTTTACCATGTAGTCTACAATTAAGTAGTCCTAAGAATGCCCGCAATGCACAGCATATTAAGGGCTTTTGGCATGTACATCTCATTATTACCTATGTATCTTGTCTACCCAACCATGTATCACTGTACCATGTCTCAATAAAGTATTATTATTATTATTATTATCACGGTCCAGAATGCTGGCCAAGCTCGCGATCTTTCTCTCCTTACAACAATAGATACTATTCCTATCACTATTGACAAACATCATTCACTCAATTCTTGTAGTGGTACAGTCATTTTACCCCACACCATTGTCCAACGGAATTTCCAGACATGTGGTGATGACATTTTGGAGCAGCTTCAGCTCCAAGAACTCCCTATCCTTAATGTTGACACTTTGTCCTCCCTACCAATAAGCGAAGACGTTATCCTTGCAATATAGCTCGTTTAACATTTGACTGCTGTGAACTTCCACCTTCGGTTTACATTGCAGGTCAATGTTTGCAAGTTCGAAAGGTGACCCCTACACCGCAACAGTGTAGAAACTGCTGGCGTTTTGGTCATCCAGTGAAATATTGCAGGTCCATGGCCGAATGCCCAGTCTGTGGTGCCGACGACCATGCCAGTCCTTCTTGTAATCTTGCCTTAACTGTCATGAGACGCATCCATCGTACTCTCGCCATTGTCAGGTTTACCTGAATGAGCGGGATACCGTTGTCTCAAAGAGGCGGAAGGCTTCTCATATGCTATGGCCATCTCTCATCTACGTCTTCAAGGGAGACTCCCCCGTGTTTCCTATTCTCGCATTGCTAAACGTCGCCCCACTTCAGGGTTCCCTACTTCCACGGCTTCTTCTATGGTTACAGCATCCTCAGTCAACCCTGTCTCGAATCCTTTTGCTGTTCTTGGCTCCGAGGTCTCTACCTCGGCATCCCATACTGTCCACACCCCTTTCTCTACTCACTCGCACAGTTCTGTGTCTATACGCCCTCATCCACCAAATAAGTCTCAGCGCCCCCTTCTTCTCATAAGTCCGGCAAAAAATCCCCATTGCCGGGTTCTTCGCCTCTGACTAGTTCTGTAACATGTGTGGAGGTTCATCCTCCTCCTCATACAATATCTTCATCCCCTGTCCCCTCCCAAGTTCTTTCCTTGACTGTTCCTCCCCAGGCCACTTCCACTCCAGTCCCCTCCCAAGCCCCTTCGACAGTTTCCTCTTCTATCTCCTCGCCCTCTACTTTAGTACAGTCTATAGTCTCCCCAATGGTTGCTCACTCTCCTCCTTCCATTTCTAATGTAGTCCCACATTCTGCATCTTTGTCTTCCAAAACACTGGAAGCTATTGCAGAATTTATTTCAGAGTCTGGAACGTTGATGGACACCGCTCCACCTTCGGTTCCTCTTCTCTCTTCTCCGTCTACACCCCTCCTTCCTTCACAGCGTCCCACTCCTCTGATTACAAGTCTTCCGCTGCCTCCACACGTGGACTTTTCTAACCCTAGTCCATAGATACCTCTAACTTCGACTTCTGTCTTTCTCTCTATAAATCATGGCTTATTTGCAGTGGAATATCCGAGGCCTCAGGGGTAACCGGGGTGAGCTTCAGGTGTTGCTCTCCCAGTTTTTTCCTGTTGGGGTCTGTTTGCAAGAACCCAAATTACAATCCGCTGTTATCCAGCCCTTTTCAGGCTATGATTTGTTGTATTCATCGGATCCTTTTTCCGATGGAACCTTTAACAAAAGTGCTCTTCTTATACGCACTGGTGTTCCATACCGTCAGCTCTATGTTCATTCTTCTCTACATTACACCGCAGCCCGTATCCACTCGAATAAGTGGTATACACTCTGTTCTCTATATCTCTCCCATTCGCGTGCATTGTCTATCCCAGATGTTGATTTTCAGGTTTCTTCCTTGCTGCCACCCCTTCTATTACTTGGCAATTTTAACGCACACCATTTTCTTTAGGGAGGGTCGCACTGTGACTCCCGTGGCATTCAGTTGGAGGCATTTCTTGCTTCTCTCCCCCTCCATGTTTTAAATACGGGTACTCCTACCCATTTTGATCCCTGAACTCATTCTTTCTCCTGCATCGATCTTTCCATCTGCTCTTCATCAACTGTCCTTGACTTCACCTGGTCTGTCCTCCCAGACTTACATGATAGCAATCATTTCCCAATTTGACCGGGCGAAATGGGACCTTTACGCACATCTTACTGCCTGTCATGAAGTTCCTCGTCCTCCATTTTTTCGTCCTCCGTCTTCACGGCTGCTTCACATTCTATCCCCCAAACCTCGGGCAAGCATTCTAAGAAGTGCGTGCCTTGGTGGTCTCCTGCTTGTGTATCCCATTCTGGGATACGTGAGCCGTATAGATACAACGGATGATCAGAGACCACTGAACGTCTAGTAAACGTAATTTGATGAGTTTTGCTACTAGAAAATTTAATCCCATGAGTGGTAGCCCAATCGGAAACTCGGTTGACGGCATGCTGGAGGGAAACTGCAATGAGGTGACAGTCAGCACCCGCACAAGCTATAGCAAAGTCATCCACATAAAGCGATGACCAAATGTTGGATGGGAGAACAGATGCCAGATTATTTATAGCAAGGAGAAAGAGTGTTGTGCTCAGAACACAACCCTGGGGGACACCTTCAGCTTGGACAAAGTCCAGGGAAAGCTCATTACTAACCCGGACACGGAAATGTCTTTCAGTTAAGAAAGCCTTAAGGAAAAATGGTAGATTGCCTCGGAGGCCTAAGGAGTGGGCCTGGGTCAAGATATTATACTTCCAAGTTGTGTCATAAGCCTTCTCAAGATCGAAAAATATGGCAATAACAGAGTTGTTATTGGCAAAGGCATTACGAATATACGTATCCAAGTGGCAAAACGGCCTTTACAAAAGCCATATTGACTAGTGGAGAGACTACTGTGCATCTCTAAATACCACATCAAACGTCTATTAACTTCCACAGTTGGGGAATAACTCCTTGCGACCATATAAGATTAAAGAGTCGTAAGAGGACAGTAAGAGCAGACTGATGTAAATGCTGTAGCATACGAATATGTATGTCGTCTGGCCCAGGTGCCGATGATCGGCAAGCAGAGAGTGTTGCCTCCAGTTCTTGAAGGGTAAAAGGCATAGATGGAGCTCCTGAGAAATGCGAACCAGATGATTACCAATTTCAGTGGCAATGGCAAGAGGGTGTGCTATATCGACACCGGCAACCTGAAGAACAGGAGCCTGGTCGGGAGAGAATTTACCACTCAATTTCCGCACTTTCTTCCAGACTGCACTCATCGAGGAAGCCGAAGTGACGGTGGAAACATAATCCCGCCAGCAAGTGCATTTAGTGTCGCGTATGACACGGCGAGCAATTGCTCTCCTCTGCTTAAAATCAAGGAGTCTCTCTGTGGTTCTGTTATACTGGTACCTGCCCCACACAGCGTGTTTCAAACGTACTGCCCGAGCACAAGCAGGAGACCACCAAGGTACGCACTTCTGAGAATGATTGCCTGAGGTTTGGGGGATAGAATACGAAGCTGCTGTGAAGACGGAGGACGAAAAAAGATGTAAAACCTCATCAATGGAGGACGAGGAAGGAACCTCATGAAAGGCAGTAAAATGTGCGTAAAGGTCCCATTTCACCCGGTCAAATTGCCAGCGTGGGCTACGAGGAGGTGGAGAATACGAAGTCCGGGAGGACAGGCCAGGTGAAGTCGAGGACAGTTGAGGAAGAGCAGATGGAGAGATCGATGCAAGAGAAAGAATGAGTTCGGGGATCAAAATGGGTAGGAGTACCCGTATTTAAAACATGGAGGGGGAGAGAAGCAAGAAATGCCTCCAACTGAATGGCACAGGAGTCACAGTGCAACCCTCCCCAGAGAAAATGGTGTGCGTTAAAATTGCCAAGTAAAATAAAATATTATTATTATTATTATTATTATTATTATTATTATTAACAGAAGGGGTGGCGGCAAGGAAGAAACCAGAAAATCAACATCTGGGATAGACAATGCCCGCGAAGGGTAAAGATATAAAGAACAGAGTGTATACCATTTATTCAAGTGGATACGGGCTGCAGTGTAATGTAGAGAAGAACACACATAGAGCTGACACTATAGACTATACTAAAGTAGAGGGTGAGGAGATGGAAGAGGAAACTGTCGAAGGGGCTTGGGAGGGGACAGGAGTGGAAGCGACCTGGGGAGGGGCAGTCAAGGAAGAAACTTGGGAGGGGACAGGGGATGAAGACATTGAACGAGGAGGAGGATGAACCTCCACACACGTTACAGAACTAGTCGGAGGTGAAGAACCCGGCAATGGGGATTTTTTGCTGGAGTTATGAGAAGAAAAGGGGCGGTGATGATTAGGTGGTGGACGAGGGCATGTAGACACAGAACTGTGCGAGTAAGTAGAGGAAGGGGTGTGGACAGTATGGGATGCCGAGGTAGGGACCTCGGAGCCAAGAACAGCAAAAGGATTTGACAGGGGTGACTGAGGATGGGGCGACCACAGAGGAAGCCGCGGAAGTTGGGACCCCAGAAGTGGGGGGACGTTTAGCAATACAAGAATAGGAAATATGGGGAAGTCTCCCTTGAAGGCGTTGATGAGAGACGGCCATAGCATATAAGAAGCCTTCCGCCTCTTTGAGACAACAGATTTCCTGCTCATTTAGGTAAATCTGACAACGGCGAGAGTACGATGGATGCGCCTCATGACAGTTAAGGCAAGAGGGAGGTAGATTACAAGAAGGACTGGCATGGCCGTCGGCACCACAGACTGGGCATTCGGCCATGGACCTGCAATATTTCGCTGGATGACCAAAACACCAGCAGTTTCTACACTGTTGTGGTGTAGGGGTCACCTTTCGAACTTGTAACCGGTGACCTGCAATGTAGACCGAGGGTGGAAGTTCACGACAGTCAAATGTTAAACGAGCTATATTGCAAGGATAACGTCTTCGCTTATGGGCAGGGAGGACAAAAGTGTCAACTTTCAGGATAGGGAGGTCTTGGAGCTCATGTTGCTCCAGAATTTCATCACAACATGTCTGGAAATTCCGTTGGACAATGGTGTGGGGTAAAATGACAGTACCACTACAAGAATTGAGAGAATGATGTTTGTCAATAATGATAGGAATAGTATCTATGGTCGTAAGGAGAGAAAGATCGCGAGCTTGGCCAGCATTCTGGACCGTGATGATGCGAGTGCCGCTCTTGAGGGCGTGAAATGAGATATCTTTACCTACATGGCATAGGAGAGCTTTACCAATACTATGATCGGAAAGATAGGTAGTTTGAGTAGTCGGTCTTAGAGTAAAAAACTTTGTCCATTAAGTAGTGTGAAACAAAGTGTTTAAGGGGAGTGTATGACATGCTGGTCGTTTCTGAAATGAATGAGAAGGAAGCATCGAATCGTCATGTAAGGGTCTTGGTCATTTGGATGTTGGACCGGAGGTGGTCCGACGTGTGATGGGCGAGCAATCCGAAAATTGCCGCACCGTAGAGGGAGAAGCCGGAATCAAGGTCAGAGAAGAGTGAAGGTCAGATGTGTCAAAAGGGCCAGTCGGAACCCCGGTACCTGAAGCAGGTGACGAACCGGCACCAGCAAGAGGTACAGGGTTATTGGAGGTGTCCGAAGAGTTGTCCATTAACGAGGTAGGGTCAGAACTGGGTGCGGTATCAGAAAGGGGCCCGGGGGTAGTAGGTTCACGGATTGGGTCATCCATGGTTAGGTTACTTCTTTCTTTTTGTTTTTAATAAAAGAAAATAAAATAAAAAGAAAAAAAAAAGAATAAAAAAAAGGGGGGAACATGGAGGAATAGCTCCTAGGAGGAATGAAAGGGGCGTAAATCCCCCTCCGCACCCAAGAGGACCTCAACACCACAAGTAGTGCAGATGCTGCATGGAACCTGTGCCATACCCTACCCTTCATGCCAGTAAACCAGCAATCTGGGATAGCAACCTCACATCCACCGAGCCACCTCGGTGGACAAAAGAGAGGGCAGCCGGATACCCGCCATAAAGCATACCTCCTTCGGCCATCACCCCCGAAATCCGAAAGGTGGCCTCCAAAAGATACCCAAAGCCACCTCCCGGGAGACCGGAGAGAGATTGGGACATCCCCAAGTGATCCAGATTCCACGGCAAACTACACCACCGCCAAGAACCTCAATGAAATGGGATGGACCACAGTATCCTTCCCCCTACCTAGGAACCAGAATGCCTGTGGAGAGAATCCCACAGGTTAAAAACGGGAAGGGAATACGGGAGGGATGAGGAGGAAGAGGAGGAGGAAAGGGAAAAAGGGAGGATGGGGAAGATGGGATAGGGGAGGGGGGATTGGGGGGTAATTAAGTTCGGTCTGAGGAAGAAGACCAAGAGGTCCAATTCCTCAGACCAAGAGCCTCTTCACCACAGCAAGGAGCCCCCCTTGAAGAGGTATCTGCTATAAACATAAGCTATGTTTAACTGTAACAAAATTATCAATTTCTCTAATATTAAGTATAGTCTATAAGTCTTGATTAAGTCTGCCCATAATGCCATGGCATGATAGTGGCTCTCTTTGCACGTCAATTCTATATTGTAATTACAAAATCTCGATGTAAACTTGCAATGAAATAAAATATTATTATTATTAACTTCCATTTCTTTCTTACCCACTGATGCCATTCTCCTTTTACACCATCTTCCTTTTTCTGTAGCTACTATGTACTGGGATTTATATCAAGAAGTGTAAGCAACAGAAGTCCAGAGGTTATATTACAGCTTTATACATCATTAGTAAGGCCTCACCTAGATTATGCAGCTCAGTTCTTGTCTCCATATTACAGAATGGACATAAATTCGTTAGAAAACATTCAGCGTAGAATGACTAAATTAATACACAGCATTAGAAATCTTCCTTATGAAGAAAGATTGAAGACCCTTAAATTACATTCACTTGTAAGACGTAGAATAAGGGGAGACATGATCAAGGTATACAAGTGGAAAATGGGTACATATTAACAAAGGGTGATATAAATAAGGTCTTGAGGATATCTCTCCAAGAGAGAACCCCGCAATAATGAATTCAAGTTAGATAAGTTTAGATTTAGAAAGGATATAGGAAAGTATTGGTTTGGAAATAGGGTAGTTGATGAGTGGAACATTCTGCCTAGTAGGGTTATTGAAGCTAGGACCTTGGGTAGTTTCAAATTTAGGTTGGATAAATTCATGAGTGAGAGGGGTTGGATTTGAGTGGGACTCACACGTGAGTAAATAGAATTATCAAAGCTTATTTCTTGGGTAGCAGTGAAAATTGGGTTGAGTAAATATTCTGTTAGTGGGACGGATTGTGAAGGACCTGCCTAGTATGGGCCAACAGGCCTGCTGCAGTGTTCCTCTTTTCTTATGTTCTTAAGTAGTATATTACCTATTACCAAACCCCTTCTATACACAATTCAATTAAGGGCCTCCATTATCAATTATACTGCTAGCAAATGAAATTCACTTTTCTTAAAACTCCCTAAAAGTTTTCTTAGCAACCTACCCCCTCCCAAAATCTCTCCTCTATACAGCTCTTGCCTCCCCCTTCCCCAGGTGCATAAATGCCAACTATAACCCACCTCTCACATCCCTCTTTAATTCTAACCCACTTAACTCTTGAATTATTTATCTTATCCTCCTCTTTTACTTTCTCATATAATATTACTTTCAAGCCTTCTTTAGCTCTGCTTCCCTCACGTACACCCAAATTTACTCCTCATATTCAATATTCTCCCACACTTTTTTTTGCCAGGTGGTAGGATATTCAGCTTCTTTTCATTTTTTATCATTTGTAATGCACCAACACACATTCAAACAACCCAACTTCAAAGTTTCCTTCTTTATCTTTTAAGTACGTAATTCATATAAAAGAAAGGGTTACTAGTTCAGCATTGTAGTATATGCTTTACAGAGGAAAAATTCTAACTAATTACCCCATGGAAATGGAAGGAAACACTAAAAGGGCAAAAACTATTAAGAAATTTGAAGGAAACTCAAGTAAGTGTTTATACAGACATACATGCTCAGTCACATGCATGTAGCATATAATATATGTAAATTGAAGTAGCAAGATTTACCTGTCAGTTTACATACATGTATTTGTGAGAAAGAAAGAAAAAATAGACCATCAATCCTGCTAGAGTGTAAAACAATTAACATATTTCTCTTTCATACACCTATGGCAAGTACCTATGTTCTAGCCTAATAACACATAGGTGAAATAATTTTTCACTAGACATACATGCAGCCATTTTTAATATCTCTGATACCAGTATACTTGAAGCAACTTTCTATTATCTTTGCATTAATAGTTAAATTTAAAACTTGAAATATACTAGTAATTAATTGTGTAAGAGATAATAGCATAGTACAGTGGTCCCTCGGTTTTCGTGCATCTCCAAACTCGAACATTTATATAAGTGTATTTTCGTAAGTGCTGTTGCAAGTGTATTTTTGGGGTCTGAAATAGACTAACCTACATGACATTAGTTCTTAAGGAAGTAAATTCGTTCGGTAATGGCACTTGAGCAGCATTCTGGAACGAATTTTCGGCAAAAACCGAGGGACCACTGTATATAATTTGTAAACTTGACACTATTTTAAAATTTTTATAGATTTGTGGACAAACGTTTTCTCGGACAGAATATTACCGAGAACATAAGAGAATTCACACAGGAGAAAAACCATACGAGTGTGAGATATGCAAGAAAACCTTTAGTAGATCAAGCAACTTATATACTCATATGAGAGTAAGTAATATATCTGTGGATATTGTATACTTTGTGCTGCTGTTTTCTTTCTCTTTGCATACTTTTAATCATCTTATCTGTTTTTTGTTTTTCATATAAGGAAAATATTCATTGATGTGATATAAGGAAGAGGAGGAGGTAGAGAAAGAATTGTAAGAGGGATTTAGAAAGAAAAATCCTTCTTGAAGGCAGACTTCTTTATAAGGTGGAAGATTGCAGTTTTCTGTAATGTGTTGAGCCACACTGGCTGGGCTACCCACATAAAGGTAGGCAGTAATAAATAAATAAAACAAGTGCTACAGGGGGAATAACCTTAATAATGATAAATTTTTTTTTTAACTCACAGCTCAGATAAATCTCCGAACTGTAACATCCCCCCACCTCCTTCAGAGTGTAGGCACTGTACACCTCAAGGACTCAAATCCATCTAACTGGTTAACCCTGAATCTCTCCATAAATGTTCCTTTGTTTACTCCCAAATATCTAAACACATTTATTTCCTTATTATTTAGCTGGTGTGACTTGTGTCATTCTTTTCAGGTCACAACCTGATATCTTTGCCTCATTGTTTCTAATTGTGCAAATTGATGCCTAATTCAGGCCATAGGCTTGTGCCATCTCTATCACATATGAACCACTTTTAAGCTTATTTAACATCTCAATTTTCTTCAAAACCAAGACTCACCCTTATGCTTCTTTGCACTTCTAGGATCACTCACATTCCTGTAGTCACTGTCTTGAACACTATGTTCTTAACCCCCTTAACTGTCCAAACGTACATCTATGTTCTTACTGCTAGCACTCCAAACATAGATCAATGTTTTATTTTTCCTGCCTCAAAATTTGGCACAATTGGCCTGAGATGCCTGGTCATTATAGAATGGGTCTTAACACTCAGAGTGCACAGTATTAAAAAAGTCTGGGACCACTTATTACCTTGTGAGAGCACCAGTTCAATTGAGCGCAAGCTAGAGCAAACAGCGTGGTAAATACCAGGGATTTACTGATGTCATGTCGTATTAACAGTCCCCTTTTAAGAGGAAAGTGATGTTGACTCTGAGTTCAGTGGCTTTCAGATGGATGTGGCCACAAGTGGTCGAGGAAATATCAAAAACCTTGATAATAACACATGTGCAACATCCTTTCAATTTTGATACCTCTGGTAGTGTCATCCTGCCAGAATGTCCTATAACCTATGCCCTAAGTAAAGAGAAACCATTCTGGAACACATGTAGTACATGTTCAGCTGGCTGGGTGGCCGGCTGGCCTTTGGCTGATTGACTTTGGCTATCTCTATCTCTGTCTGTCTATCTATCTCTGTTTGTCTCACAGGTACACAAATACAGTTATTATAGTGTAAATTACCTGGGATAACCCAAAAAATCCAGACAAAGTGCTATACTGTGCTTGTAGATATAAAGCATAATGAGCATGACTGGCAAGTAATACGCATTTTCACTTGTTCAGGAATTAGATGTGATGACTCTTCATCACATGTAATACCTGTTGGTTCATGAGTGGCTCTCTCTCTGAGACAAAAAGAGAAACAAGCAGAAGAGAGACAGGAAGACAGACAGAAAGATAAGCAGAGACAGAGCAAGACAGATAGACACAGACAGACAGACATGTTTGTGTGTAACAGTGAAAACAAATAAAGCCAAGGCAGTGCACGATCATCAAGTGTCACTCCACTGATGCACTGTCAGCAGTGGAGTGACACTCGTCTTACACCATGCTTCAAGGAGTTTCATATATACTCCAGCATGTCTAAAACATTGCTGGGACCTATAAATACTTTGTATATATTGCTAGACAATAGTATGTGATCAAGGCAAGTGAAAATGTTCACCTGTCAGTGTGTTAGTGACTAGTTGAGTACTATTTCAGTACCTAATATTAGTGTCAGAACAAAAATTGGCTATGAAATCACAAGAACTACTACAAATTGTAATTATCAGAACATAAAAATTATATAAATTAAAAAAAAAATAATGAGAAAAAAGAAGGTACAGTGGACCCCCGAGTTTCGTAAACCCCGGAAATCGTACAGTTATGTAAGTATAATATTGTAAGTGCTTGTGGAAGTGTATTTTTGGGGGTCTGAAATAGACTAACCTACGTGACATTTTTCCTTAAGGGAGTAAATTCGTTCGGTAATAGCGCTTGAGCAGACTTCAGGTGTGAAATTTTTACGAAACTCGGGGTTCCACTGTATATCAGCAACATTTCTGCAAGCGCCAGGACTCTATGTTGCCATCAGGTGAGCATCCAGCACCAACTTCGCCGTCTTTTATCTTGGTAAGTACTCGCCCCAAAATATATATTTTTTTGGTCATATTACACACAGAAAATTGTCCTTTTTAATTTTTTTTTTTTTAATTGGAGCACTGGCAGTGAGAACGTAGATCTACGTTTGGACAGTTAACGGGTTTGTCCTTTTTTGTTGAATATAAAGATAGTATAATAACCTATGTAATATGTCAAGATATCTTATTAATGAAAATAAGATACCAGATATATTAAGCAAATTTCCTAAATTTGCTTGCAACAGGTGAGCTGTAGATATAAATCCAGATGTAATCCTGTAAACCCTTTTGGGGCCTAGTTCCTAGGCCTTTTGCATATCCATATGCTCTTGCACTACTGTCCATAGGATGGATATGGGGTGCACAATAAACTAGCCACTTTTGTGGCAAAATCTAAAATATAATCGCATTCCTCTTGGGTGCCATGGTTACTATCCAGAGATGGGATAATGAAAAGATCAAAAATCAAGTCAGTAACTCAGGCCATGTATGGTATTGGATGCATACGCATAGAGAACTGAGGTATGGGAGGTTGCGTAAGACAATGGCTTTGCCCATAGGCTTACTGTGAGACGGAGGGAACAGAACCCACAGCATGCCACATTGTCCCCAAAATTTACTCAATGTTCAATGACATACTGCATATTCATCAAAAATGTGCAGCAAGTTTTCAACTGTATTAATAGATCATGTGTTAACCAGTGATCTACTGTATTTATTATGTCTAAGTAAAATACTGTCTACTGAAATATTTATTTTAAAACAAGTAATTTTATCAAGATAGCCAGATTTTTTTAATACAACTATGTATTTTATCTTATCTAGCAATAATTATAATTCTCTTCTATATTTTTCTTGCAGATCCACAACAATGAGGAGCAGCGTCATATTTGTAATGTTTGTATGAAGTCATTTGCTCGAGCTGATAAGTTGAAAGACCATATGATTCGCCATTTACAAATAAAACGATATGGTTGTCGTCTGTGTCCAAAGGCTTATAATGAAAAGAGAGATTTAACTAAACACCTGGAAAAAGTACACAGTGGTCATAATAGTCTTGATACCTGACAAGTTTTAAAAAGTAGGCAGTTCCCATGTAACTATTTCTTATATGATGTGCAGAATGTCTTAAGTCTAATCAGTCTCAATATTTTATAATTAACATCCTCATAATTTATATTTTGTATTACAAGAAATCACTAGAATAATTTACAAATACTGTAGTAGCTGAGCTGTTGTGATGCATATTTTTTTTATTATTATTAACACATCGGCCGATTCCCACCAAGGCAGGGTGGCCCGAAAAAGAAAAACTTTCATCATCATTCACTCCATCACTGTCTTGCCAGAAGGGTGCTTTACACTACAGTTATAAAACTGCAACATTAACACCCCTCCTTCAGAGTGCCGGCACTGTACTTCCCATCTCCAGAACTCAAGTCCGGCCTGCCGGTTTCCCTGAATCCCTTCATAAATGTTACTTTGCTCACACTCCAACAGCACGTCAAGTATTAAAAACCATATGCCTCCATTCACTCCTATCAAATACGCTCACACATGCTTGCTGGAAGTCCAAGCCCCTCGCACACAAAACTTCCTTTACCCCCTCCCTCCAACCTTTCCTAGGCCGACCCCTACCCCGCCTTCCCTCCACTACAGATTTATACACTCTCGAAGTCACTCTGTCTCGTTCCATTCTCTCTACATGTCCAAACCACCTCAACAACCCCTCCTCAGCTCTCTGAACAATCGTTTTGGTAATCCCGCACCTCCTCCTAATTTCCAAACTCCGAATTCTCTGCATTATATTCACACCACACATTGACCTCAGACATGACATCTCCACTGCCTCCAGCCTTCTCCTCGTTGCAACATTCATCACCCATGCTTCACACCCATATAAGAGCGTTGGTATAACTATACTCTCATACATTCCCCTCTTTACTTCCATGGACAAGGTTCTTTGTCTCCACAGACTCGAAGTGCTCCACTCACCCTTTTCCCCTCATCAATTCTATGATTCACCTCATCCTTCATAGACCCATCCGCCGACATGTCCACTCCCAAATATCTGAATACATTCACCTCCTCCATACTCTCTCCCTCCAATCTGATATCCAATCTTTCGTCACCTATTCTTTTTGTTATCCTCATCACCTTACTCTTTCCTATATTCACTTTCAATTTTCTTCTTTTACACACCCTACCAAATTCATCCACCAACCTCTGCAGCTTCTCTTCAGAATCTCCCAAAAGCACAGTGTCATCAGCAAAAAGCAACTGTGACAACTCCCACTTTGTATTTGCTTCTTTATCTTTTAGCCCAACACCTCTTGCCAAGACCCTCGCATTCACTTCTCTTACAACCCCATCTATAAATATATTGAACAACCACGGTGACATCACACATCCTTGTCTAAGGCCCACTTTTACTGGGAAATAGTCCCCTTCCCTCCTACACACTCTAACCTGAGCCTCACTATCCTCATAAAAACTCTTCACTGCTTTCAGTAACCTTCCTCCTATTCCATACACCTGCAACATCTGCCACATTGCCCCCTATCTACCCTATCATACGCCTTTTCCAAATCCATAAATGCCACAAAAACATCTTTACCCTTATCCAAATACTGTTCACCTATATGTTTCACTGTAAACACTTGGTCTACACACCCCCTACCTTTCCTAAAGCCCCCTTGTTCATCTGCTATCCTGCTTTCTGTTTTACTCTTAATTCTTTCAATAATAACTCTACCATACACTTTACCAGGTACACTCAACAGACTTATTCCCCTATAATTTTGCACTCTCTTTTGTCCCCTTTGCCTTTATACAAAGGAACAATACACGCTCTCTGCCAATCCCTAGGTACCTTACCCTCTTCCATACATTTATTAAATAATAGCACCAACCACTCCAAAATTATATCCCCACCTGCTTTTAACATTTCTATCTTTATCCCATCAATCCCAGCTGCCTTACCCCCTTTCATTCTACCCACTGCCTCACGAACTTCCCCTACACCCACAACTGGCTCTTCCACACTCCTACAAGATGTTATTCCTCCTTGCCCTACACCGAAATCACAGCTTCCCTGTCTTCATCAACATTTAACAAATCCTCAAAATATTCTCTCCATCTTCCCGATACCTCTAACTCTCCATTTAATAACTCTCCTCTCCTATTTTTAACTGTCAAATCCATTTGTTCTCTAGGCTTCCTCAACTTATTAATCTCATTCCAAAACTTTTTCTTATTTTCAACAAAATTTGCTGATAACATCTCACCCACTCTCTCATCTGCTCTCTTTTACATTGCTTCACCACTCTTTTAACCTCTCTTTTCTCTCCATATACTCTTCCCTCCTTGCATCACTTCTACTTTGTAAAAACCTCTCATATGCTAACTTTTTCTCCTTACTACTCTCTTTACATCATCATTCCACCAATCGCTCCTCTTCCCTCCCGCACCCACTCGCCTGTAACCACAAACTTCTGCTGAACACTCTAACACTACATTTTTAAATCTACCCCATACATTTTCGACCCCATTGCCTACACTCTCACTAGCCCATCTATCCTCCAATAGTTGTTTATATCTTACCCTAACTGCCTCCTCTTTTAGTTTATAAACCTTCACCTCTCTTTTACTTACTGATTCTATTTTCCTTGTATCCCATCTACCTTTTACTCCCACTGTAGCTATAACTAAAAAGTGATCTGATATATCTGTAGCCCCTCTATAAACATGTACATCCTGAAGTCTACTCAACAGTCTTTTATCTACCAATACATAGTCCAACAAACTACTGTCATTACGCCCTACATCATATCTTGTATACTTATTTATCCTCTTTTTCTTAAAATATGTATTACCTATAACTAAACCCCTTTCTATACAAAGTTCAATCAAAGGGCTCCCATTATCATTTACACTGGCACCCCAAACTTACCTACTACACCCTCTCTGCATGTTTCTCCACTTTAGCATTTAGGTCCCCTACCACAATTACTCTCTCATTTGGTTCAAAAGTTCCTATACATTGCTTAACATCTCCCAAAATCTCTCTCTCTCCTCTACACTCCTCTCTTCTCCAGGTGCATACACGCTTATTATGACCCACTTTTCGCATCCGACCCTTATTTTAATCCACATAATCCTTGAATTTACACATTTATATTCCCTCTTTTCCTTCCATAACTGATCCTTCAACATTATTGCTACCCCTTCCTTAGCTCTAACTCTCTCAGATACTCCTGACTTAATCCCATTTATTTCTCCCCACTGAAACTCGCCTACCCCTTCAGCTTTGTTTCGCTTAGGGCCAGGACATCCAACTTCTTTTCATTCATAACATCGGCAATCATCTCTTTCTTATCATCCGCACTACATCCACGCACATTCAGACAACCCAATTTTATAAAGTTTTTCTTCTTCTCGTTTTTAGTAGATTTGTACAGGAGAAGGGGTTACTAGCCCATTGCTCCCGGCATCTTAGTCGCCTCATACGACACGCATGGCTTACGGAGGAAAGATTCTTTTCCACTTCCCCATGGACAATAGAGAAAATAAAAAGAACAAGAGCTATTAAGAAAAAGAAGAAAAACCTAGATGTGTGTATGTATATATATGCATGTGTATGCCAGTGTAGTGTGACCTAAAGTGTAAGTAGAAGTAGCTAGATATACCTGTTATCCAGCGTGTTTATTATGAATTTTAAAATGGAAAAATGGCAGATACAGCTTTGTGTACTATATATAAAGAAACTTCTATATAATAAAAAATTCTTTCATTCTTATCTTTTATTTTGATGCCACTATTTACATGTCATAATGACATCCACATTATTATTATTATTAATATAATCAAAACTAAACACCAAACCCATAAGGGTCATAGAGTGCTGCAATGACAGCCACAAACCAATTGTGTATTCAGGCAGATTCTACTCGCAAGGTAGAGAAGTTTTCATTGCATTTATGGATTTAGAAAAGGCATATGATAGAGTGGATAGGGGAGCAATGTGGCAAATGTTGCAAGTGTATGGAATAGGTAGTAAGATACTGAAGGCTGTAAAGAGTTTTTATGAGGATAGTGAGGCTCAGGTTAGGGTGTGTAGGAGAGAGGGAGATTACTTCCCGGTAAAAGTAGGTCTTAGACAGGGTTGTGTAATGTCACCATGGTTGTTTTAATATATTTATAGATGGGGTTGTGAAAGAAGTAAATGCTAGGGTGTTGGGGAGAGGGGTGGGATTAAATTATGGGGAATTAAATGCAAAATGGGAGTTTACACAGTTACATTTTGCTGATGATACTGTGCTTATGGGAGATTCTAAAGAAAAGTTGCAAAGGTTAGTGGACGAGTTTGGGAGCGTGTGTAAAGGTAGAAAGTTGAAAGTGAACATAGATAAGAGTAAGGTGATGAGGGTATCAAACGATTTAAATAAAGAAAAATTGGATATCACATTGGAGAGAGGGATTATGGAAGAAGTAAATGTTTTCAGATATTTGGGAGTTGACGTGTCAGCGGATGGGTTTATGAAGGATGAGGTTAACCATAGAATTGATGAAGGAAAAAAGGTGAGTGGTGCGTTGAGGTATCTGTGGAGACAAAAAACGTTTTCCATGGAGGCAAAGAAGGGAATGTACAAAAGTATAGTGGTACCAACACTCTTATATGGGTGTGAAGCATGGGTTGCAAATGCTGCAGCGAGGAGGAGGCTGGAGGCATTGGAGATGTCCTGTCTAAGGGCAATGTGTAGTGTAAATATTATGCAGAAAATTCAGAATGTGGAAATTAGGAGAAGGTGTGGAGTTACTAAAAGTATTTGTCAGAGGGCTGAAGAGGGGTTGTTGAGGTGGTTTGGTCATTTAGAGAGAATGGATCAAAGTAGAATGACTTGGAGAGCATATAAATCTGTAGGGGAAGGAAGGCGGGGTAGGGGTCGTCCTAGAAAAGGTTGGAGGGAGGGGGTAAAGGAGGTTTTGTGGGCGAGGGGCTTGGACTTCGAGCAAGCATGTGTGAGCGTGTTAGATAGGAGTGAATGGAGATGAATGGTTTTTGGGACATGCCGAGCTGTTGGAGTGTGAGCAGGGTAACATTTTGTGAAGGGATTCAGGGAAACCAGTTAATTGATTAAGTTGGACTTGAGTCCTGGAAATGGGAAGTACAATGCTTGCACTTTAAAGGAGGGGTCTGGGATAGTGACAGCTGGGAGGGACTATTCTCAGCTGTCGTATCTGAGCGCCTCTGCAAAGACAGTGATTATGTGTGAGTGTGTTGAATGTTGATGAAAATATTTTCTTTTTGGGGATTTTCTTTCTTTTTGGGTCACCCTGCCTTGGTGGGAGACGGCCGAATTGTTGAAAAAAAAAAAAAATTGCTCTCAACGACATGCATAGATGGGTACATGAAAGAGTAGGTGAGGGTAAAAAGGCAGGTGGTGCACTGAGGCATCTGTAGAGACAAAGAACATCCATGGAGGTAAAAATGGAAATGTGTATTGATACCAATGCTCTTATATAGGTATGAAGCATGGGTTGTGAATGCTGCAGCAAGGAGACTGGAAGTAGTGATGTTACATCTGAGAGCAATGTGTGGTGTAAATATTATGCAGAGAATTTGTAGCTTTGAGATCAGGAGGTGCAGTTGTTATGCCCAAGGTCATTAGAGATTAATTTATATAGAATTTATATGGAATTGTCCTCTTAATATTATACTCAGGGTTTCTTTAATAAAGCTAATTAAAGATTCCACTAGTTTATAATATTATCTGGTTTATGAATTTGTAATTATTATACCCGGGTATAATGTATATATAGGGAGTAGTGTGTTAGGTAGGTTTGTAACACCTGTCTAAGGTTTAACGGGGTATGCTCTTGTTGGGGTAGTTCAGACCTCTACCCTCTCCCCTCTTGACCAAGTTGAGGTTATACCGGAGTGTTCTGTTGTGGACAGTTCTCCCTTACCTCTGACTCGGTGAAGATGGGCTCAGCTCTTCTTCAATACTCTGGATTAAGCTCTCTTACGCTTTTGAGGAACTTTTGGCTAAGATTCCTTTGGATTATCTGGGCAGGAATTCGCTGTGGAATTCAGTGTCGTTTTAAGATATCCACTCAAGTGTTACTCAAGAGAATTGTGTTTATAGAATATATATATATACTTTAAGGTGTTGATGTGGGTGTCAAAGGACACTGATTATAGTGTTATTATAAGCGCTCTTATATATTGGGAAGTGTTCAAATAAGCGCTTTGGAACATACCTTAGTTTTGTGATGGACAAGGTCAGACTATATGCTGACCAAGTGATATTTAATAGATACTTTCTAATATCTAAAAAGAGTTTAAACTTTTAAATAAAACCAGTAAAGGCATGTTGAATTCTCATTTGTGCCTACTCTTATGAAATTCTAAGTTTCTTCTCAAAGTGAAATTGTTATGAAGGTAACCAGCCCCTAGACTAAGGTTCGAATCGTAACAGCAGTGTTACTAAAAGTACTATCCAGAGAGCTGAGAAAGGTTTGTTGAGGTAGACATTTGGACAGGCTGGAGAAAAACAATGATTTGGAGGGTGTATAAATCTTTAGTGGAGGGAAGGCAGGGTAGGGGTCGCCCTAAGGTTGAAGAGGGAGGTAAAGGCGGTTTGTGTGCGAGGGACCTGGACATCCAGCAGGTGCAATGTGAGTTAAATAGGAGTGGAGGCAAATGTTTTTTGGGACTTGACGAGCTGATGGAGTGAGCAAGGTAACATTTTGTGAAGGGATTCAGGGAAACTGGTTAGCCGGACTTGAGCCCTGGAGGTGGTAAGTACAATTCCCACACTGTAAAGGAAGGGTTTGGGATATTTGTTGTTTGGAGGGACATCTGAGCTGTCATATCTGCATGCCTCTGGCAAAGCAATGATAGTGAAAGTGTTTCTTTTTTGGGTCCTATTCATAGCTAGTTTTTTGTACATTATTATAACCAGAGTAACACTAAATTTTTTTTCTTTTGCAATATTTTAATATTTAAGGTAATATTTTTATATCATTGATTTTCCTAGTACTGAACCCTAAGGTCTCATATTATTTTCAACCCAGTTCCTGTACTGAGAAACAGAGGTATAAATACCAGGCATATTAATTTGACCACAGGGTACTGGGCCATATGATACCACACCAATCTGCAGATATGGTGGACCTATGGGACCAGACATAATCAGAGGGCCACCCGAGTCTCCACTACAAGAATCCTGGCCAGTACGTCCTCCTGCACACAGCTATGAGAGAAAATTATACGCGTGTTTGAGAAATATATATTAGACATACATAAACATGCATATATTATTTATTAGCTGTTTTCTGTGGATGAATATGACATAAATCATACTTAACCTGAACAGGTTGATGTCATGAGGTAAAGCTTGCTTTCTTGTTTAAAGTTAGAAATTTGAAAGATACATTAATAGCTTCATTCAACACATCAAATACATTAAGAGATAAACCAGTGACTTGCAGGAAAAATTTCATAGCTGCCAAATCCACTAAACAATTGCAAAAAAGTAAATATGGCATAGCAAACAAAGGCCAACACCAACAACTTGAAGGCAATTTCTTCTGTTTTGTGAAAAACAGAAAATGATATGAATATTGGAAAAATGGAGTCACTTGAGCCATAAAACAAAAAAAAAGTTAAATGAGTACAAAGATCAACTTAACCCTTTGACTGCTGCAACCCCTAATCCTAAGTGCTCTCCTGTTGTCGCAAAATTTTCAACAAAAAAAAAAATTATTTTTCTTATTAAATGATAGAGAATCTTTTCCCGATGGTAATGACACCAAAAGTATGAAATTTGATGGAGAACTTACGGAATTACGCTCTCGCGAAGTTAGTGATTTCGGCGATATATACGCATCGGCAATTTCGCCGACTTTGAGCCCTATTTTCGGCAAATTCCATTGTTCCAGTCGACCAAACTCATAGCTATTTCTTTAGAACTCCATTTGTTCTATCGATTGAGTACAAGAAACCACCAATTTACCAATTTCAACTACCCAATAAAGTGGTCATAAATTGACAATTTGGCAAATTTCATGCAAAATAAAAAAGTTGTCAGTTTCAAAATAGGGTCCAAAATAAACAATGCAGACATTCCTGGCACTAAAATAAGATGTTATCCGCTCATTAGTCACGTCTTTAGGCCCTCTTATATTATTCTTTCTTTCTATTTTGATTTTTATTCACACAAAAATAGAAGATTTACCGTTATGCAGACTACTGCATTATTGTAAAAATGGTATAAATAATATCAGTGCACTTGTGAAAAATATTAGACTCACCAATTGATGTGTATTGGACGCGTGGCGGATTTGTTTACTTTGAACATTTGCAAAATCGAACATTTCCCTACTTTGAGCTCAATTTCAAGGTCGTTTTCATCATGAAACTAATCAAAATCATCTATATTTCTGTAGTATGTTTTCCATTCTATCAAATGAGACCATAAAAAGAGAATACTATATGAAAATACACCTCAAAGACAGCGTTTAATCCAAAAACACGGTCAGTTTTTTCTCTCATTATGCACTGCGTGCTGCAGGATTTTTTTATACAGCGCACACTGACCACAAAGACCCATTCTCTCATATGTGGGCCTACCAGTTTTCTCCCGCTTGATTTGAAGCCGCTAGAATTTGTGAGTATATATACGTCCAAACAGTGGCTTGTAAGACGATATATATACGATCGAAACAGTCAAAGGGTTAAAAGCAAATCATAGAAAACTTAAATCTGTGACCATTTAAAACTATCAGACAGTGCTGTATAACCCTTGTGGGTTTAGCACTTAAGTTTTTATTAGTATACAGTGGTCCCTCGGTTTTGCCGAAAATTCATTCCAGAATGCTGCTCAAGTGCCATTACCGAACGAATTTACTTCCTTAAGAAATAATGTCACGTAGGTTAGTCTATTTCAAACCCCCAAAAATACACTTGCAACAACACTTACGAAAATACACTTACATAAATGTTCGAGTTTGGAGATGCACGAAAACCGAGAGACCACTGTAGTAGTATTATTACACTCAAAACAATCAAAAGTTTTATGGCAGAATCTGAGATCACACAAAAGGAATTAAAAAAAAAAAAAGACTATAGAATTCCAAAAAGTGGACTCTTATAAATCGAAGATAAATGAGCTATGCAAATGCACAGCAAGACGCTGTTAAACCAAGGAAATGGAGCTATCTTGCCTTCCTTAGATCATATATGACTGCCTCCAATTTCCTGAAGATTTATGACCCCTACAGGTTTAGCACTTCCCCTTAAGTAAAATCAAATATGCAAATGCAGTTGGCCAAATAAAATGAGAAAGTGATAAAACAGTCATGTGCTTAGCTGAAGGAAAAAGTCACTTAGCTAACAAGCAGTGAGAACAACTGTAAATATACCTAAGCTATTGTAACTGTTACTGTACTGTTTTCAGCTGTATTAAACAAATTAAAAACAAAAGTAACAGTAGATATAGTACAACAAAATAGTGAGGTCACAACATTGATGGTATGTATTTGTGCCTGGAGATCTACTGCACCAAATCACCTAAAAACCATTAATAACCCAACAAAAGCTGATATGCAAACTATTACCCATTCCAATGCCAGCCAACACACTCCCCACTCACAAACCGTCCTTGGCATCTCCCATGCCCGACTCAGCCTATACAAAAACTCAATGTGCATAAAAGGCCCTAGGATCTGGAATTAATTGCTTGAAGCATCGAAAGGTCCCCTATCTGCCAATCAATTCACAGCTATTGTTAAAAAAGCACCTCATCTCCCTAACATAACTGAAACAGCAATATGCTACGTCAAAACCAGCTAATCCAATTCTGTCCCTGTTTTTCCAGTCTTCCTTCAACTCCCATAGATAATAGGTAACAAATCTTGTCCTATTGTGACTACCAATGTTTTGTTTTATTACATGCAAGCTACATAATTTGTACTAAATAAAGAAATAAAATTGTATTGAATGAGAGGTTTTTTAACGACAGAAGTGATATAAAAAGGAAGGCATAATATATAAACAAGGTTAATAGAGTGGTTAGAGAGAGTAAAAGGAAAGCCAATGAGAGTGTGTGAGGTTTTATCAGCAAATTTTGCTGAAAATAAGAAAGATTTGGGGTGAGATCAGTAGACTGAGACAGCCTAGAAAAAAATGGATTTAATAGTTAAAAACAAAAGAGGGGAGTTATTAGATGAGGGTGATGGTATTGGGAAGATGGAGAGAATATTTTGAGTTGTTGAATGTTGAAGAGAGAGAGGCAGTTACTTCATGCACTGGGCAGGCAGGAATGCCATCTTGTAAGCATGAAGAAAAGCCAGATGTGTGTGGGACAGTAAGTGAGGTAGTAGGTAGAATGAAAAGGGTAAAGCAGTTGGGATGGATGGGATCAAGACAAATGTTTAAAGCAGGTGGTGATATAGATTTGGAATCATTGGTGTATTTGTTCAATATATGCATGAAAGGGGTAAAGATACCAAGGAATTGATAAAGAGCATGTATAGTTTCCTTTATATAAAGGAAAAAAAAGGATAAGAGATTAAGAATTATTGGAAAATATGCCTGTTAATTATACCTTTAATTATTACTGAAATAATTAAAGGCGAGAGAGAGTATAATAATAATAATAATAATAATATAATAATAATTTTTATTTCAATGCATGTTACAAGTGTACAATGTTATTGGTAGTTACAAATATAATACAATTATAAAACTGTAATGCAAGGAGAGCCACTGGCATGCCATGGCATTAGGG